>JAVJIF010016459.1:0-112019 GCA_038442645.1 Agave tequilana
TCGGAGATAGAGAAGCCATCCAGAGACGGCAACGCAGACACATCACATTCTTACCATTTGGAAGTCAGGCCTCCGAAGGGCATGATCATTCCACAAGACAAATTAGGAAAGATCTAAACATGACTCAATCATTTCTATTACGAAGTACATGCAATTACATTTCATTACGTTCATTATATCGTTACATCTGATAAATGGAATATGCAATCATTTACATCCTGTGTTTGCTTTTTGAAAAAGAAATACAAAAGATTCGTGAACCTATCCTGCCATCATTTCCAGACTCTGATACAAGAATAATAAAGATTATTTCATCAGCAGAGATCTTTCAGAGGCAATCTTCCATCCTCGCCAGTGTCATGGCTCCTGGGTTGGCATCTATATGCGTTGACAATAGCTCACATGCCTCTAAGGCAGCCAGGCCACACAACTTACCGCGTCGATCCCCAAGAAGCCCTTCAAGAGCAAGGCAATGACGTCCAACAGGCGGAAACCCGGCAGACACACCAGAAGGAGAAAATAGCATTTCTCAGCTGCAGTGTTCTAAGGAAAAGGATTAGGCTCCGGTGTGAGAAGCAGTTCACTAGCACACCCGACCGAAACATCCTCCATCGTACACCCTATATGGAGGGAGTGTCAGATCCCTTAGAACGATCCTCACCCCCTAAAATCAGGCGACTTGAAATCAAATCATCAGCTTCAATCAAAGGGGGGCGCCAAGCAATCACCCCTGGCGGCGGAGCGATGTGACAAAGACTGATGTTTGTGACAAGCTCATCACAGCGACTAACATATTGTGTCAACTAAACTCTCAAACAACCGGGACTCGATCACCATCCTCTCTAGACTCTCAAAACAACCGGGACTCGATCACCATCCTCTCTACCTTTTCTTTCTCCATCTGATGAAGAGAAGAAAATAATACATGGTGACTCACAAGACAACAGTGGAAGATATCAGAGATAGAGATTCTCATAGGAGAAGCCGCTTCCACCCAAAAAGATCTATCATATTTTAGATGGAGGAGGGCATCTCCTCTTTAAAGTTCTCAATCTCTGAAAATCGGTTCACATCTCGAGACTTTTAGTCAACCGAAAAAGACATAATATCAACCGATGCTTCCCCACGATCTCTGTCATCATGGCGCTCGGATCCGAAGGGATGCCAATTATAAATTTTAGGAACCAAATCGATCGGCATGCTAGCTGTCAGCCACGCGATCTCCAAGTCAATTCTGAAGAACCCACATTAATGATTCAAATCTTCTCCTACCCATGAGTATCAAGACGAGCTTTAGGCATTAAAGAATCTCTCACTAACTCCGCTCCCCGACTTTTCTTTCGCAGGCTCCGACAAACGAAAAAGCGGGGGCACCTATGAAAAACACCTAGAGGGGGTGAATAGGTGCACTTGCTAATCTAAAAACTAAATGCGCTAAATGCGGAAGCTAATGCAAAATTTTGCAACACACTTAATACAACACACAAGTGTAACCGAATTCCCCGTGAAGGGCTCTGGACTAACTCCTCTTGATTCCCCTTGAATGGGTTGAGGTGCTATGTGAAGCTCTTGTGGTTAAGTATAAGTGAGGCGCACACACAAGCAAGCCAAGTATATAAGGATGAACAATTTAAAAGATGCAAGGCAACACAAGCAATATATGATATGAATGAAGTATGATGCTTTGCACAAATAAATGAGATAGAGAGTTGAGAGACAAGTGGATCAAACGCTAACAACAAGATATGTTTCGAGGTTCGAGCACCCAGCTCTACATCCCCGCCTACACCACCGTGTAGGATTTCCAATCCACTATCTCCCACCGAGGGAACCTCTACCGAAGAGGATTTGTTACAACACAAGGAGTACCGAACTCCTCTCTCAAACACCGCCTCACAACCGAGGGTAGGCCCGAAGCCAAACAACAACCAACGCCTCTACGAAGAGGGTTACAAACCAAACTCCACCTCTCACTAGAGGAAGCAAAGCACAAGCCTCAACCTCTACCAAAGAGGGAGCAAACCAATCACCCGATCAACCTCTACCAAAGAGGGATACAACAAGAACAAGGGTGTTTACAACAAGTGGTTCCAAAGACCACAAACTCAATCTCTCTTTCTTTTTTTTTTCACAAAACAAATGATCCTAATAGATTAGGATAGAAGATAGCTCAAGTGTGGAATTAAGATGTTTTTGGAAACAAGCAACAAAGAAAAACTACTTGGGAAATGTCTTGTAAATGATAGAAAATGAAAACCAATACAATATCCCAAAAACCTAGTTCTCTTTGATTTCTAAAAACCAAAACAATAAAGATGAAATCTTTTTAGCACAAAAACTATTTTGAAAACTTGTAAAAACACTTCAGAAAGGTAGGAAATTTGCTCTTGAAAATCTTATCAAAACAGCCCAAGAGAGTGGGGTATTTATAGCCCCAAAACAAAACTAGCCGTTAGGCTGATGTGGCAACCTGACAGGCTTAGCGGTCGACCGGCCGGTCGACCGCTAACAGTAAAAAATGTGACCGTTGGGCAAACCGGTCGACCGCCCGGTCACCCAAACAAACAGAGAGCACTGCTCTCAGTACGGTCGACCGTCTGGGTCGACCGCCCTTGTGTCTGTCAGACGTGCACGGCTCTGTGCACGTCGGTCGACCTCAGGGTCGACCGGCCCTTGGTGCGGTCAACCCATACGGTCGACCGACCTGGCCTGTCAGCACAAACCTGGGTCAGAAACACTGTTAAAATATTTTTGAAAAATCTTTATCTTTTCTGAAAATTCTATAAAACTTTTTAACATATTATATTGAACCACAAACAAGTGATAAAAATTTCAAGACATATATCAATCATATCAATTCATTTTTGAGTCTTGCAAATTTTATCAAAACCAAAACCTGTATTTTATCAAACTTGATTTTTCAACACATGAATAGGAAAGTCAAAATAAGTTTGTTTAAAAGTTAAGCATGCATGAATAGAAAAGAAACAACTATACATATATCAATTAAACTTGTTTTGATCAAATATTCATGAAAACTAAATTCAAAACATAAATCTTGTGTGTGTGTGCACTTGAGCATATCAACTATACTAAGCTTTACAAATGGATCTAAACACACTAAACACTAAACTAGGATACCTAAGTCTTCTTGATGATCTTCCATCTTCAAGTAGACTCGATCCCAAATCGTGATCCGCCGAGTGTAAAGGTATGATCTTGATGCTCGGGCACCGGAATCACCATGTGAAGGCTTCCAAACTCTTCTTTTTGAAGCAATCACCAACTAATATCTTGATCAATGATCTGTAACTAAAATCATAAGATAATTAGTAAACATAACTACATGAGTTAATCATCATCAAAACTAGGGTGGAAGGCCTTTGGGGCCAACAATCTCCCCCTTTTGATGATGACAAAACTCATGGAGTTATATATGCATGGATAAAGTTAAGCTTCAAAGAAGCTCCCCTTAACTCATGCATAAACCAATAAACAATAAATATGCAATGAATATTAAACATAAAACATGAAACATGCATATTTATGCATAAACAATAAAAGGTTCTAGATACCAATGAAATGTTCAAAACAAAACATGCTCTAGAAACTAATTACAAAGCATGCTCTAGATACCAATTAAAATTAAACAAAATTAAACTTAATATATACAAAACATAAACATGCATATATAAAACTTCTCAAATAATCTCCCCCTTTTGTCAATCATCAACAAAGGGGTAAAAACCAAAACAAAACAAAATCTTCTCTCTTTTAATCTTCAATAAGGGGTAAAAACAAAACCAAATCAATAAATTTTTCTCCCTTTTTTTTGTTCGAAACAATGAATCAATAAAAATAATATTTCCCCCTTTTTGTCAAAAACAAAACAAAACCAATTAAGGGTGACAATCAATTAAGGTACCAATTGAAAGTATGTCAAAAAATAGCATCTTGATACCAATTGAATGGAAACAAACAAAATATTGATACTAATTTTAAGCAAAACACATGAAAATCTTGATACCAATTGAAATTGAACATAATAAATTTTGAATGTCTAAACAAAAATTTTGATACCAATTGTAAATATTTTTCATTTTGAACATATGATATCAAATTTGAATTTTCAATCATAAAGTATGGGAGTGAAAAAAATACCAATTGAAAGATGAAATACGAATTTTCTCCCCTTTATGAAATACACTAAAACAATGTTCACTTTTATTTTAACAAGCTTACGCATTGTTAAAAAAATTGAAACAAACATATATATATGTATGGAAAATAGATACCAATTGAAATTGATATACTTGGAATTGAAAGCATACATACATACAAAATATATGAGTATACAAGAAAAGTCAAGATTGATACCAATTGAAAGAATTCAATGATACCCATTGAAATAACAATAATGATCAAGTGTATACATCATATTATCTACCTCCCAATCATGGTTCAAGTTTTAAATGATTTTCATTTTAAGGTATCATGAACATGATCTCCCATCCAACCTCCCATGAGAAGGTAGGGGTTTCAAAAATAGATTAAAATAAGCTTTGTTTGAAAAACTCTACCAAAATGAAGAATACGAACTAGTTAAATAAAAAATTGTAAACTAGTACGAAATCCTTCAAGTAAGGAATAACTAAAAATAATTTTCATAAAACACATGTAAATCACATAGCACTTAAAAACACTCAATATTCAATAAAGTCCATACATGCTCATGAAACATACTCATGAGAAATATTTTAAAAATGGTGAGTGTACAAGTAATGTGTGACATGGCATATGAAATATCCAATTAAGCTCAAAATTCCTAGAAACATGAAAAACATGAAAATCATCAAAACTATTTAATCTTCAAGGTATATGTATGTCCTATACAAATTAAAGTATACATACATATCCAAACACAACGAGTCCACAAAGATATATGCATGAAGGCACGTGGCTCAAAAAGGATGTATATGTATAACAATAATTTGGATAAAATGGACATATACATGAAGTTAAACAAATAAACACGAAATCAAGAAAAACTAAATTTTCACCAAAACAAATTTCATTTCGAGGTATATGTATGAATTGTCAACACAATAAGTATACATACATATCCCTAAACACAATTGAGTCATAAATATAGATTTGCATGAAAGGCAAATGACTCAAGGGGTATACATGTATATCTTAAAGTTTGGCAAAATAAACATATACATGAAATAAAAAATCATAAAACAAATCCAAAAATAAGAATACAAGTTTAAAATGCATGAATCATCAAAACTAGACTATACTAGCACATCTAATGGGTTCAAATAAGCATTAAAGCACAAACATATATAGATTTATTTGTGGCCCACTATATGCACGAATATATACCTAGTCTTAATGAAAACTAACATCTAAACATGTTATCAACACATGAAGCATAAAACACGATAAAAATCAATATGATAAACATAAACATGATTATTATGAATATCCACATGTTATTAGATTTATGATGTATATGATAGCTAGTCAAATACGAGAACACAAAATAATAATCCATATTAAATATGGGTGTCTCAAATACTATACATGTATGTCAAGAATCTAATTAACATGGCATTTTCATACTAATCACTAAACAAATAAAACATGCTATAAACAATGAATATTAAAAGCATGTAAATAAAATAAGGAGTTAGGAATCGTTACCAAAACCTATGAGGCAACTCTCCATGTCTCCAAAACAAGGTGGTCCTCTCCACCAAACATCCCTTGAAAGTGATGCATCCAAATGATTTCCATGAAGCTCGGAACGCATCCACTCCAAGGTACGGCTACTCTCACGTCATGTGAGAGCCCACACCTACATTAAATAAAGGAGAGGTGGTCTTTGGTACCCATATCTTATTGGGTCCATGGGGGTTAGTACCTTCTCTAACCCAAACAAACTTATTTGCTAAATTTATATATGTAATCTATCAAAGCAAAATTTAGCAAGGTGGCCCTTACGTCCACAATGTGTACAAGTGTACACATGAGCATACATGTGATGGGTGTGTCCGTGAGGAGCATGTGTATGCCGTGGGGGGTGTGCATGAAAAGATGGAACTTGTTTCTTTCGAAACAAAGTTTCCAAACGTGTATGCCCAACAACACATTGGCTCAAAGTGGAGTCCAAACAATCTACGCTCTTCTTTAATAAACAAATATCATCATTGATCCTAGAAGAAGAGGTACATGCATTAGGTAGACTAGATGAAGAAGCTACACTAGCATGGCAAACATGTGCATCAATCTTATTTTGTAAAACATCATTTTTCTTTAAACAAACATTAAATCATTTGAAATAGAAATTATTTTATTTTTCAAAGAGTTATTTTCTTTAACAACAAATTCAATTTTTGAAGACAAAACTTTATTTTTCTTCAAAACATTTTCACAATCATTTTTAGTTTTCAAAAATTCATTTTCTTAAGTGCAAGATCAAGTTGAGATTTTAATGAATCCCTCTCATTAGCAATCTCCTATTTTTTTGCAAAACAACATCAAGTCTAGCAATCAAATTTTTATTATCATTGTTAAGGCCTAGACTTTCTTTTTCAACAAATTATATTTTTCAATTAATTTTTCACAAACTATTGAAAGTTCTTCATTTAAAGCATGGGGATCAATATTCTCATCACATGAAGAACTAGCATCATCACAATCTAAGTGGGGTTCCGAAAGTACCTCAAGGGGTTATTCCCTTGGATCATCAAGCATTGTGAGTCGGATTCTCCACTAGATTCCTCTTCTTGTTGGATAGGCGTTTGAAGCTTGGAGGTGGTGGTTGTTGTCAACTTGTTCCACACTGCAAAAGCGGAATCAAGGTTAGAAACACTCATAAGATATTCTTTAGATAAAGTGCTTCTAATGGCCTCAAGGGCTTGTGCATTGGCCCCTATATGATTGCTATCACCAAGGTAGGATTCCTTGGTAATGGCAAGGTAAACCTTATGTCCTAGGTTTTGTAAATAAACGGTCATCCTAATCTTCCAAACAAGAATGTTGGAAGGGTCAAACATAGGTGGGGTCATGAAGGTCATGGTAAACTATATGTGTGCAAACAAGCAATGCAAACAATAGATTAGCAACCAAATGGATCTTACTCCTAGGATGTTAAGCCTAAGTATCAGGAGCACTAGCTCTAATACCAATTGAAAAACACCTAGAGGGGGGGTGAATAGGTGTTAATGCTAATCTAGAAACTAAATGCGCTAAATGCGGAAGTTAAGGCAAATATTGCAACACACTTAATACAACACACAAGTGTAGCCGAATTCCCCGTGAAGGGCTCTGGACTAACTCCTCTTGATTCCCTTGAATGGGTTGAGGTGCTATGTGAAGCTCTGTGGTTAAGTATAAGTGAGGCACACACACAAGCAAGCCAAGCATATAAGGATGAATAATATAAAAGATGCAAGGCAACACAAGCAAATATATGATATGAATGAAGTATGATGCTTTGCACAAATAAATGAGAGAGAGTTGAGAGACAAGTGGATCAAACGCTAACAACAAGATATGTTTCGAGGTTCGAGCACCCAGCTCTACATCCCCGCCTACACCACCGTGTAGGATTTCCAATCCACTATCTCCACTGAGGGAACCTCTATCGAAGAGGATTTGTTACAACACAAGGAGTACCGAACTCCTCTCTCAAACACCGCCTCACAACTGAGGGGTAGGCCCGAAGCCAAACAACAACCAACGCCTCTACCGAAGAGGGTTACAAACCAAACTCCACCTCTCACTAGAGGGAGCAAACACAAGCCTCAACCTCTACCAAAGAGGGAGCAAACCAATCACCTGATCAACCTCTACCAAAGAGGGATACAACAAGAACAAGGGTGTTTACAACAAGTGGTTCCAAAGACCACAAACTCAATCTCTCTTTTCTTTTTTTTTTTCACAAAACAAATGATCCTAATAGATTAGGATAGAAGATAGCTCAAGTGTGGAATCAAGGTGTTTTTGGAAATAAGCAACAAAGAAAAACTACTTGGGAAATGTCTTGTAAATGATAGAAAATGAAAACCAATACAATATCCAAAAACCTAGTTCTCTTTGATTTTCTAAAAACCCAAAACAATAAAGATGGAATCTTTTTAGCACAAAAACTATTTTGAAAACTTGTAAAAAACACTTCAGAAAGGTAGGAATTTTTGCTCTTGAAAATCTTATCAAAACAACCCAAGAGTTGGGGTATTTATAGCCCCAAAATAAAACTAGCCGTTAGGCTGATGTGGCAGCCTGACAGGCTTGGCGGTCGACCGCCCGATCGACCGCCAACGGTAAAAAAATGTGACCGTGGGCAAACCCGGTCGACCGCCGGTCGACCCAAACAAACAGAGAGCACTGCTCTCAGTTACGGTCGACCGTCCGGGTCGACCGCCCTTGTGTCTGCCAGACGTGCACGGCTCTGTGCACGTCGGTCGACCTCACGGGTCGACCGGCCCTTGTTGCGGTCGACCCAAACGGTCGACCGACCTGGCCTGTCAGCACAAACCTGGGTCAGAAACACTGTTAAAATATTTTTGAAAAATCTTTTATCTTTTCTGAAAATTCTATAAAACTTGTTTTAACATATTATATTGAACTACAAACAAGTGATAAAAATTTCAAGACATATATCAATCATATCAATTCATTTTGAGTCTTGCAAATTTTATCAAAACCAAAACCTGTATTTTATCAAACTTGATTTTTCAACACATGAATAGGAAAGTCAAAATAAGTTTGTTTAAAAGTTAAGCATGCATGTATAGAAAGAAACAACTATACATATATCAATTAAACTTGTTTTGATCAACTATTCATAAAAACCAAATCCAAAACATAAATCTTGTGTGTGTTGTGCACTTGAGCATATCAACTATACTAAGCTTTACAAATGGATCTAAACACACTAAACACTAAACTAGGATACCTAAGTCTTCTTGACGATCTTCCATCTTCAAGTAGACTCGATCCCAAACCGTGATCCGCCGAGTGCAAAGGTATGATCTTGATGCTCGGGCACCGGAATCACCATGTGAAGGCTTCCAAACTCTTCTTTTTGAAGCAATCACCAACTAATATCTTGATCAATGATCTGTAACTAAAATCACAAGATAATTAGTAAACATAACTATATGAGTTAATCATCATCAAAACTAGGGTGGAAGGCCTTTGGGCCAACAACCTATAGTGGCCAAAATTTGACCCTCACAGGATGATGATGATATGTGTTCTTGCAACCAGGAGCTTTCGTCGCTCTTGATATAGTAGCCAAAACCCCGCTCTAATGCTCTCAGCCATCCTGGAGCCTCCCATTCCAGAGACTTCAGCTCCGTTTAGACAACACGACAACAAATCATCTCTGATCCCTGCCTTCAATTACACCACGACAACAGATCATTCTTGATCTCCGCCTTCAGTTACGCGACCTGATGTTTCTCCACATTCATAACGTGAAATGCCCTCCAGCCTGAACATTTATGAACAGAGGGAATTTCTGTGCATACAATCCCAGCAGTCAAACGCTAATTATCACGATCTTTACAACAAATCAACACGTGCAGATAATGCGGTTATGAGAATCACGCCCATGTTATTCACCCTCATGCATACAGATCAGATCAAGTATAAATAGACCTTCTCCTCTAGTAAGAGGGGCATGATGCTCTCTTTTTCCTTTTTCGAGAAAGCGCAACACTAAGACTCTGACATACAATCATGCAATCTCTGTAAATTCTGTAACTAGATTCTTCTCCTCCGCATGGTTTTTTTCCTATTTGAGTTTTCATGTAAAAATCTTGTATGTCTCTCTTTCTCTGTGCTGTGCATTATTTTTACTCACATACTTCCTACTTCCTTACTCTCGCTTGTGCCCTAGATCGACCGTCCCATCACCTGCGGTGGAAAATCTCCACCACACTAGTTAAGGCAACAACAAATGGGGTCTCTATCATAAAAGTTTGAGGTTTGGCTACACAATCTATATTTTTGTATTATACAAATTACTAATAAAATCAAGGAGCAACTCTTTAGATTCCTTAGACTGGAAAGAGTCTAGAAAATCTCAGATGCATGTTTTAATTAATTAATTTAATTTGTATCCATGGCACTAAAAAAGCCAAAAAGGCAAAAGGAATCCCATTTGCTTGTTATTTCCACAGTTTAAAATCTCAGTCATTATCGGTATCGATGGTTTTAAGTATGAATATCATCAATTACCCGAACAATATTGGTCATGATATCTACCTCGATATATTGAGCTAATGTCATGCAAGATACCACAAATCCCAATATGATATTGCCGAATTCGAAATTGACCGATGTTTCAAACAATAGTTATTACATTGTGTCTATTAACTAAAGGATTAAATTTTTTTTTAATGAATGAACAAAAGCATTTTGTTTGAGTAACTATATCGCATGAAAACTGTAATCACCTAGAGGGGGTTGAATAGGTGACTAGCTAATCTAATAGTCAATTAATGCGGAATTAAAACTTATTAATGCAAACTAAAAACTTCTAAATTAAACACCATGTATAACACAAGAGTGTAACCGGATTCCCCGTGAAGGGCTCTGGACTAACTCCTCAAGATTCCTCTAAATAAGAGTTGAGGTGCCGCGTTGGCTCTCTTGGTTGAATACAAGTGTTAGCAAACAATCCCCAAGCATATAACAATATGAGCACAAATATATACCTAGAAATTAAAGATGAAAGCAATATAAGCATGCAAGATATAAACAAGTAAGAGATAAAGAGAGAGCAATCACAAACACGGAAGATTGTTTCGAGGTTCGAGCACACTTGCTCTACGTCCCCGCCTTCAACACTATGAAGGATTTTCACTAAAATCGATCCCGCCGGATCACTTGGTGCCGCAATACCTACAAGCTCTTTGGACTCTCTAGTCCCTCTCTTGTTCCCGCAAGAACACACCGCAAGCCCACTAGCTCGCCGAGGCCGCACCTCAAATAAAGAATTCACATGCGAACTCAAAACACCGCGAACCTGCAAGTCCGCCTCCTCAAAGTACAAAGTAGAACTTTGGTGATCACAACACTTTGATCACCTAAAATCCTCTCACAACAAATATCCTTATAGGTAGATATAGCAATGGATAGCTCAAGTGTTTGTGTGAGAAAACTAGGATGGAAATGGAGGAAAACTCAAGAAATCACTTTTAAATACACTCTTGAAATCTCTCCTTTTGATATGGCAATTTTGGCTCTTAAACAGTGGAGATAAACATCTAATAGAGTTGGAAAAACTGGCTCAAAAATCACTTTAAAATCTTATCTAAAACAGCCCCCAAAAGCCCCATTTTATAGGGTTAGAAAAAACTAGCCGTTGCAGCCAGGATGACCTGTCGGTCGACCCCCGGTCGACCGGCCAACGGTCAGATTTCTGATCGTTGAGCCAACGGTCGACCGGCCGGTCGATCGTGGCAAGGATACAGAGAGCTATGCTCTCTGCCGGTCGACCGCCCGGTCGACCGGGGCCTTTTCCAGAGAGCAGCTACTCTCTGGCGGTCGACCGTGCGGTCGACCGGCCCATCCTGTGCACGTCAGTTGACCGCTACGGTCGACCGGTTCCTGGTCCGGTCGACCGGTCGATCGACCGCCAGAGCCTGGCAGGCCATATTTAGGGATTTAAAAGTTGGCTTTTTAACTTAAAATAAAATCCCATAAATTCACAAAAAATCTACAAAAATAGTTTCAACATTATACTTTGATAATCAAACATGTTTGAGCAAAATCAAAACATGCTAAAAACATTTTGAACTATTTTTGTAACTTGAAAATTTGGCAAAAAACAAAAACTGTATTTTTTCAAATTAGTTTTTTCAAACTTATTTTTCCAAAACTTCTCCAAATACAAAAACAAGATATTTTAAACTCTTTTAAAGTACAGAGTGTATGAATATGATCCACTGCACATAAATGATGAAATATCTATGTTTTTGACAATAAGTACTAAACATGGTTTTGTTAAAACATATATACTTAGAATTCCAAAACCCAAACCAATATTTTTTCAAAAAAAGAAAACTCTTTTGTATTTTTTCAAAATAAAAATTCTTTTATGAAACTCATCTAAATCAAGAGTGTGTGTGTGTATATGGTTATACTTGAGTAATCCACCAACTATTCTATCCTTTACATTTAATCTAAAACAAAATCTTATAAAACAAATCTAGACTCAAGTCTTGATCTTGAAGGTCTTCACTTGAAGTCTTCTCATCTTCTTGACTTAGTTCAAACACGATCCAAAGAAGTAGACTCCTCTTGAATACTTGATGTGGTCTTGATGCATAGGCTCTTGAATCAAACCGTGCTAGCTCCAAAACTCGACCTTGAATCCTTTGTTGAAGCTAAACACAAACTAAGATCTTGATCATAAATCTGAGACTAATTAAACACAAGATCATTAGTACTATAACTACATGAGCTGATCATCATCAAAACTAGAGTGATGGGCCTTTGGGCCAACAAAAACAGGTGAAGGTATCAAGTAAAGTGTGACATGCGGAAGCTTCCAAATATCTATTAGTGGCACGCGACTGTACTTTGCATATACTGAGTAATCAAGTAAAAAAAATTTGCAAAAGTTTAAACAGAAATTGACATTTGTAATCAGAATTGGTGTCTTGCATACAAAAATTCTAAGATTGTAAAGAAATTGTGATATTGTCAAAGTTATTTATTTAAAGTGCCATTAGAGTGTTCAAAAAGTATCGTCCAAGTGTCTGACTCGCACTGTTCTAAAAATCGGATTAATCGGCCGATGAATCTTATTCGGTGGCAGCCCGCTTAATATTACATTAATCTCTCTGATTATACACTCGGGCGATTAATCGGATCCAAAATGATTAATCTCCGATTAATCCCTGATTAATGCCCGATTAATCCGATTAATTCCCGATTAATCATTTAGACATTTCATATATTTTTTTATTTGAAAAACTTATCACTTTTTGAGTGTTAGATCGCTAAGTAGTTTATGTTGTGATGTTGATGATTTAATAATGATAGTTTGTTAAATAGTAGATCAACTATTGTTTATTAAATAGTAAATGAATTATGATTTTTTATTATTGTATATTTTGCATAAAGTGATACTTATATTTTATATTTTTGATTATTTTTCAAATTAACTTATTTAGCAATCTTTCTCCATTATTCTTTAAAGCTCATTATTTTGATTAATAAATTGACTAATTTTTTTATTTATCTTATTTTGCAGGTAAGTTCTTTGATTTATATTTATGTTGTCAAATTTGAAATCTTTGATTACTAATGCGACGAGATAAGTTCTCTTACTTCTTTTTTTTACTATTATTTATATTGTCTTGTTGTTTAACCTATCATGGTTTATAACTTCACATCTAGATATTATCTTATATAATATTTAGGTATTTTTAATAATTAACTGTATATATTCATATGTAGCCATGTATAAATATAATTAAATATATTAAAATATTCAAAACGATTAATCCCTGATAGATCATTATTTAGTATTGGACCGCACGAATAATGAAACCGATTTTTAGAACACTGCTGACTCGCTATAACACCAACATTTGAAATGTCCTGATGACAGTGCAGAGTAATTGTTGATATGTCTTTAATGAATAAATCAAATCATAATCTTAGACCCTTCTCTCAAAATCAATTAGCCACCCTATGAAGATTTTAGCCACCCTATGAAGATCTTAGCCACTTTATGAAATCTCTAGCCACCCTAAAAGTCATTAATAACCACTCTATGAAGATTATAGCCACCCTATGAAGATCATAGCCACACTATGAAGATCTTAGCCACCTTATGAAGATCATAGCCACCCTATGATTTTGATGTATGTGTAGGGTGAAGTGATGAAGGGGTTTAGAAGTTTTGCCTATAAATAGGCATCACATTGCATGAGATTTGAAGAGCAAGGAAGTGAGAAGAGAGAGTTGCTAAATATTGTATTATCCTCCATTTCTCTTGCCATTTATCTCTCTTTTGTTAAGCCCTACTGAGTTGGGTTTTATTTGGTTTGGGTGAGTGAGATTAGAGTTGTAATCTCTTATATTCTCCCTTTTGATTAGTGGATTCCTCTTATTGTCTTCTCCTGTGGACGTAGGTCACATTGACCGAACCACGTTAAACACTGGTGTGTTATCCTCTTTGTTTTTGTTAGTTTATATTGCAATCTATCTCTCTTTATACTTGCCATCTCTTGCATTAGAAGCCCACTGCTACAACAAACTGGTATCAGAGCTAATGTTATCTTCTCGTGGGTTTCGAGATGGCTTCGGAAAAGTACAAAGTAGAGAAATTTAACGGAAGAAATAGCTTCAGTTTGTGGAGAGTCAAAATGCGGGCTCTCTTGGTGCAACAAGGTTTGTTGAAAGTTTTATCCGGTAAGGGCAAGTTGCCGAATCTATTTCCGAGGATGAAAAAGAAGAACTCGATATGAAGGCGCATAGTGCCATACAACTTTGTCTAGCTGACGAAGTTTTGTGGCAGGTTACCGATGAAGATACCGCTGCTGGTTTGTGCCTCAAATTAGAGAGCTCACCCTTCGCATGAAGGAAGGTACGCCAGTTAAAGACCGCTTAGATGAGCTCAATAAAATTCTCATGGATTTAAAAAATATTGATGTTAGAATAGATGAAGAAGATCTGGCTCTCATCTTATTATGCTCATTACCTCTTTTCTTTGAAAATTTTGTTAATAGTATGCTCTATGGTAGAGATACACTCTCTTTGGAAGATGTCAAATCAGCTTTACATTCTAAGGAGTTAAGACAAAAAGTGTCAGTTGTAGGAAGTGAGGATCAAGCTGGAGCCTTGTTCGTCCGTGGTCGTACAGAGAAGGGTTGAGAAAAATCTCGAGGAAAATCTAGATCTAAATCTAGGTTAAGAAAAAATATTGAGTGTCACTATTGTCATAAGTTTGGACACTATAAAAGGGATTGTTTTAAGCTCAAAGAAAAAGAAAATATGAGGAATCTCAAGATGAGAAATCTTCGGTTGTTAGTTTTGCAGAAGAAGCCTTCGCATCACATGAGGTTCTTTCACTTTGATGCCCGTTTACGAGATGAGTGGGTTCTTGATTCAGGTTGTTCTTATCACATATGTCCCAATAGGGACTGGTTTGTGACCTACCAGTCAATTGATGGTGGTAATATCTTAATGAGAAATAATATGCCCTGCAAGACAATTGGTATTAGGTCAATCAAGATTAGGATGCATGATGGTATTGTTAGAACATTAATGTTCGGCATGTGCCAGATTTGAAGAAAAATTTAATTTCTTTGGGCACCCTTGACTCCAACGGTATAAGTTTTCAGCTGAAGGTGGAGTTTTGAGAGTTACCAAAGGCTCTCTTGTTGTGATGAAAGGAAAGAAGGTGGATACCCTTTATATCCTTCAAGGTAGCACGGTGACAGGTGATGACGCTGTGTCAGTGTCAGAAGACCCAGACTTAGATACCACTTGTTTGTGGCATATGCGGTTAGGGCATATGAGTGAGGGAGGACTATATGTGTTGAGTAAGCAAGGTTTGCTTTGTAGCCAGAAAATAGGAAAGCTTGACTTTTGTGAACATTGTATTTTTGGCAAGCAGTACAGAGTTTCTTTTGGTACAGGTGTTCACAGGACTAAAGATACCTTAGACTACATCCATTCAGATGTTTGGGGTCCCTTTCAGGTTCAATCGAAAGGTAGAACTAGTTATCTTCTGACTTTAATTGATGATTATTCCAGAAAAGTTTGGGTGCATCCTCTCAAGCCATAAGAGCGATGTGTTTGCTACCTTCAAGTAGTGGAAGGTTATGATCGAAAAGCAAACAGGAAAAAAGGTGAAGCGCCTCAGGACCGATAATGGAATGGAGTTCTGTTCTATGGAGTTTGATCAATTCTGCAAAAATGAAGGAATTGTGCGGCATCGTACGGTTCGGTACACACCACAACAAATAGAGTTGCAGAAAGGTGAACATGGCACTGTTGGAGAGAGCTTGGTGTATGCTCTCTAATGTTGGTTTGTCAAAATACTTTTGGGCCGAGATAGTAAATATAGCTTGCTATTTAATAAATCGGTCTCCCTCTATAGATATTGATTTTAAGACTCCTGAAGAGGTATGGTCTGGTACCCCCGCTAATTACTCTCATTTACGGGTATTTGGTTGCCCTGCTTATTTTCATGTAAATGATGGTAAGCTTGAACTTAGGGCAAAGAAAGTTATATTTCTTGATTATGCTACTGGGGTGAAGGGATACAGGTTGTGGTGTCCTGATCCTAAGTCACCTAAATTTTTTATTAGTAAGGATGTTACTTTTGATGAAAATTATATGCTTCAACTGAGAAAGAAGTCTGTTGTTGATATTACAGTTTCAGGAGAGAATGCAAGCAAGCAGGTGGAGCTTGAGAGTAAAGTTACAGGAGTGCAGGAGAGCACTCGCGTTGAACCAGTCAATGATGCTCAAGGTTCAACTTCAGGTGATGATACACTGCAAGAGTAACAGTACAGTATTGCCACCGGGAGAGTAAGAAGGCAGATCCGTCCACCTAAGCGATACGCCTATGCAGATATGGTCGTTTATACTCTAAGTGTGGTAGAATCTATTGAGATTTCAGAGTCTTCCGCCTACAATGAGACTATCTGTTCTGATAAAGCTGCAGAATGGACTGTTGCTATGACTGAAGAGATGGAATCTCTTCATAAGAACCAAACATGGGAGTTAGTGAAGCTGCCAGGGGACAAAAACTTGGTACTGCAGATAATCCAGCAGATTTGATGACAAAGCCCGTACCTTCACGCAAGTTCGAGTACTGTCTCGAATTGCTTGGTGTTTAAATTGGTGAAGGTTGAGCCCGTCGAGGCTAGAGAAGACAGCAAGAATTTAAAGGACGCTTGATACAGTTCAAGTCAAAGTGGAGAAATTTGTTATTCATTCAAGACGAGATGGAGATTTGTTGATATGTCTTTAATTAATAAACCAAATCATAATCGTAGACCCTTCTCTCAAAATCAATTAGCCACCCTATGAAGATCTTAGCCACTCTATGAAATCTCTAGCCACCCTAAAACTCATCAATAACCACTCTATAAAGATCATAGCCACCCTATGAAGATCTTAGCCACCCTTGAAGATCATAGCCACCCTATGATTTTGATGTATGTGTAGGGTGAAGGGATGAAGGGGTTAGAAGTTTTGCCTATAAATAGGCATCACATTGCATGAGATTTGAAGGGCAAGGAAGTAATAAGAGAGAGTTGCTAAATATTGTATTGTCCTCTCCTTTCTCTTGCCATTTATCTTCCTTTTATTAAGCTCTTGTGAGTTGGGTTTCATTGGGCTTGGGTGAGTGAGATTAGAGTTGTAATCTCTTATATTCTCCCCTTTTCATTAGTGGATTCCTCTTGTTGTCTTCTCCCGTGGATGTAGGTCACATTTACGGAACTACGTTAAACACTGGTGTGTTTTTCTCTTTGTTTTTGTTAGCTTATATTGCAATCTGTCTCTCTTTATACTTACTATCTCTTGTAAATCACCTAGAGGGGATGAATAGGTGATGACTAATCTAATGGTCACTTAATGCCAAATAATGCGGAAGTGTAAACTATTATGATCTAAACTAAACTCTTACACTAAACACCACGTATAACACAAGAGTATTGCCGAATTCCCCGTGAAGGGCTCTGGACAAACTCCACTAGATTTCCTTGATAAGGGTTGAGGTGCAGAGTTGGCTCTCTTGTTAAATACAAGTGTTAGCAAACAACCCAAGCATGTATATCAATTTAGCACAAATGTATATCAAGCATGTAAGGATAAGCACAATAAAAGCATGCAAGTTATAAACAAGAGACAGAGAGAAAGAGCAATCGCAAACACAAGGGATTTGTTTCGAGGTTCGAGCACACTTGCTCTACATCCCCGCCTTCGACACACGAAGGATTTCCACTATGCTTGATCCCAATGGATCACTCCTCGGTGCTGCAACACCTACAATCCCTCGGACTTTCTAGTCCCGTACACACCGCAAGCCCACCGGCTCGCCGAGGCCGCACCTCAAACCAAGAGTTCACAACCGAACTCTAAACCACCCCGAGCACACTTGCCCGTTTCCTCAAAGTACAAGAATGAAATCTCTTGGTGATCTAAACACTTTGATCACCAATAAAAGCTCTCACTATAACACTCCTACAGAATGAATAATCAATGGATGCTCAAGTGTAGTGTGAGAAAAACTAGGATGAGAAAGGTGGAGGAAAACTCAAAGAATCACTTTAAACACTCTTGATAAAATCTTCCCTTTAGATAGGAAATATTTGCTCACAAATATGTGGAGAAAACTCTTTTAAAAGGATAAGAAAAACTGGCCCAAAGCTCTCTTGAAATCTTGGTGAAAAACAATGTCCAAACCCCCAAATTTATAGGCTAAAAAAAACTAACCGTTGGGGTCTGTCAGGCCTAACGGTCGACCGTCGGTCGGCCAGCCAACGGTCATATTTCTGACCGTTTGAGCCATCGGTCGACCGGGCGGTCGACCGAGCCAGGATACAGAGAGCAATCTCTCTGTCGGGTCGGCCGCCCGGCCGTCCGGGGCCTTTCCAGAGAGCAGAGCTCTCTGGACGGTCGATCGGGTCGGTTGGCCGGCCATCCTGCAGAACTGGAGTGCACGTCTGTGCACGTCGGTCGACCAGGTCGGTCGACCGGCTACAGCCAGATCAGAAAATTTAGGGATTTAAAACATGGTCTTTTTGGCTGAAATAAAATCCATAAAATACTGAAAAATCTACAAAAATAGTTTTACCAATATGCTTTGATAAACAAACATGCTTGCACAAAATCAAGGCATGTTATAAAAGATTTGGACTATTTTTGTAATATGGAAATATTGGCTCAATTGAAAACTTGTATTTTTCTAAAACTTGTTTCCATAACTTCTTTATGATACAAAAGCAAGATATTTTGAATTCATTAAAGTATAGTGTGTATGGATATGATCCACTACACAAATAAGATATCTATGTTTTTGACATTAAGCATTAAACATGGTTTTGGTTTCAAAAGACATGTACATGAGAAACATCAAAAACCAAAATAGCATTTTTCAAAATGAAAGTCTTTTCACAAACAAACTAAATCAAGAGTGTGTGTGTATAGTATACTTGAGCAATCCACCAACTATTCTATCCTTTACATTTTAACTAAAAACAAAAATCTTATACCTAGACACAAGTCTTCCATCTTCTTGAAGTCTTCACTTGAAGCCTTCTCATCTTCTAGACTTGGTCCAAACACGATCCAACGAGCTCAACTCTTGATGTGGTCTTGATGCATAGGCTCGTGAATCAACTGGTGCTAGCTCCAAAACTTGACTTTAAATCCTTTGTTGAAGCTCCACACCTACTAAGATCTTGATAACAAATCTGTCACTAATTAAACACAAGATCATTAGTACAATAACTACATGAGTTGATCATCATCAAAACTAGAGTGATGGCCTTTGGGCCAACAATCTCCCCCTTTTTGATGATGACAAAACTCATGAAGTTATATATGCATGGATTAAAGTAAAGCTTCAAAGAAGCTCCCCCTTAACTCATGCATCACAAATAAACAAATAAATATGCAATAAGGCAAATAAATATGTATGCAAATATAGGGGTAAACATGCTAACAAGCATAAAACACGTCAAATTTTTTTTCTCCTATTTGCAAAACAAAACATATATGCATAAACAATCCTTTTTACAAAAACATGCATATAAATCCAAAATCTTTCTCCCCCTTTTTGTCAATCATCAACAAAGGGGTAAAAAAACACAATCAACAAATTTTTCCCCCTTTTTGTCATAAACAAAGAGATCAAGAAGGGGTAAACAATTAAGTCAATAAAAGTTTATATGCGATATACATTCATGAAGAGGAAGACGGTTAAGTAACTTTCCTACACATATACATTACATGAAAGAGGGATGACAAGCCCTAATTCACATAATGCATAATATGTAATGCATAAGAGGAGATGTAAAGCTCCCCCTACACACGTGTATCACATAAAGAAGAGTTGTCAACCTCCTCAATACACGATACACTCATCATGAATCTATATGTAGAAGAGATGTTAAGCTCTCCTTGCATATGGGCAATACAAATCAAATCATTTTTAAAGGTATCACTTGTAAAATTAAATTTTTAAGATACCAATTGTAAATAATCAAATTGTAAATAAACATTACAAATGTTTAATTTTTCAACTACATAAAACATATTGATATCAATTATAAATTTATAACAAATTTGAAGCATTTTGATACCAATTGAAAAACATGCATAAGCTAAAAATGTCAATTGAGATACCAATTGAAAATAAAGTTTTAGATCAAGCTTAGCATAAACTTTGTGCTTTAAAGATATATACGAAATGTAAAGTAAGCACATGAAAATCATATATATGTATGAGAATGGTTAATACCAATTGAAAATTAGAGTATACATATATAGAAAACAAAATATGAGTATACAAAAATAGAGTCAAATTGATACCAATTGAAACGATTCAATGATACCAATTGAAACAATAATAGGATCATGTGTATTCTCATAAACATTGAAGAATAAATAACTAGTTAAAATAATTTTTGAAAAACTAGTTAAAGATCCTTCAAAACATGAAATCAAAGTATATGTATTTCATGAATCATACCAAATATAAGAATTGACACTCGATCTATGAAGCTCAAAATATGTTCATGAATCAAAATCATGACAAAATAAATGAAGTATGAGTGTACAAGAATCATGTATATAGCATTTTCATGAAAATAATCAATAAAGCTCAAAAATGATCAAAACAAATTATTCATTTTATTTTATCAAACAAAACATGAAAATTTATTTTTCATTAAAAACAATAAACTTCTAGGTATATGTATGATTTATCTAAATCTAACAATATGCATACATATCCCAAACATAAAACGAGTCTATTAATAGTATTTGCATGAAGGCAAGAGACTCACGGGTATACATGTATATTTACTAGATTTGAATTAAAAATACTACATGAAGTAAAATCATAAAATTTGGCAAAGCATGTATAAATGAGAGAATCATCAAAACTAGCATATACATGTGCATAAAGTGGGTACAAATGAGCATGAAGTGCAAACATATATAAATCAATTTGTTCTTACTATTTGTACATGTATAAATACAAGTTTTGATAAAAACTACATTTAAACTAGTATTTACCACATGAAGCACAAAAATACATAAATCATGAACATGCTAAGAATGTCACATATGAAATAAGCATGTAAAATAAATTAGGAGTTTAGAAATAGTTACCAAACAAGGAACTACTCCAATCTCCAAACATGGTGGTTGTCCCACCAAACCTCCTTGATAGTGGTGCATCCAATATGTGTCCATCAAGTCCATTGCATCCACCATCAAGGCACCAAATCTCTCACGTCTTGTGAGAGCCCTCACCTACATCAAAAACCAAAGGTGGGGACTTTGGTACCCATTTTTTCTTGGGTCCTTGGGTATTAGCTTTGTAAGGAACCCAAACATATTTATTAGCAAAATTTAAAGGATGAATCTTATCAAAACAAAACTTTGCTAAATGGCCTTTGCGGTCACAATGTGTACAATTGTACACCTTAGGATGCTTATGTGTGTGAGTGTGATCATGACGTGCAACATAAGCAAATGCATGATGATGATGTGCATGAATGTGTGGAGTTTATTTCTTTGAAAACAAAGACTTCAATCTCTTATGGTTAAATGCACATGAGCTCAAAGTGGAGCTCAAACAATCCATTTTCTTTTTCAAAAATTTAACTTCATTTTGATCAATAGAGGTGGTGGCATGTAAAGCATGATCAAAAGTCTTTTTCCTTTTAGAAACCTTTTCTTTTTCCTTTTCTTTTTTAAAAATTTTTCTTTTCAAAGAGTTGTTTTCTTGAAAAGCAATTTCCTTTTGTTTCTCCACTAAGATAATTTTATTTTTCAAAGATATATTTCCTTCACATAAATCATTCAATTTAGACATTAAGGAAACATTCTCATTTTTCAAAATATCATTTTCTTTTTCCATGCATGCAACCTTATTTTCTAATCAATCTTTTTCATTAAGCATGCAATCAAATTTCTTTTTCAAATTTTTATTATCTTTCTTAAGCATGTCATATTTCTCAAGAAGGAGTTGACAAAAAGTGCTAAGCTCATCATATGACATGTTATCATCTTCTACCTTGAATTCGGTAGTTACCTCAAGGGGGTTATCCCCTTGGACCATATAGCACAAGTTGGAGGTGTCACTTCCAACGTCCGAATCGCTCCCCACACAGTATTGTTCATTTTCGCCAAGGGAGATGAGGGTGTTCCAAACTACAAAAGCCAAATCAAGATTAGCAACCCTAAATAAATAATCATCATTTAGGGTACTCTTTAAAGCATTTAGGGCTTTTGCATTAGCCTCAAGATTCTTACCATCTAAACAATATACATTATTAGTGGTGGCAAGATAAACATGAATGCCTAGGGCCTTGAGGAACAATGACATCTTAACCTTCCAAATGTGGATGTTAAGAATGCCAAAAGTGGGTGGTGACATGAAGTCCATGGTGTGTACAAATATGTGATTAGCCTAAAAAAGAGGATCTTTAACTCAAGGTTGTTAGACCCAAATCAAGAGCACGAGGCTCTGATACCAATTGTAAATCACCTAGAGGGGGGTGAATAGGTGATGGCTAATCTAATGGTCACTTAATACCAAATAATGCGGAAGTGTAAACTATTATGACCTAAACTAAACTCTTACACTAAACACCACGTATAACACAAGAGTGTTGCCGAATTTCCCGTGAAGGGCTCTGGACAAACTCCTCTAGATTTCCCTTGATAAGGGTTGAGGTGCCGCGTTGGCTCTCTGGTTAAATACAAGTGTTAGCAAACAACCCAAGCATGTATATCAATTTAGCACAAATGTATGTCAAGCATGTAAGGATAAGCACAATGAAAGCATGCAAGATATAAATAAGAGACAAAGAGAGAGAGCAATCGCAAACACAAGGGATTTGTTTCGAGATTCGAGCACACTTGCTCTACATCCCCGCCTTCGACACACGAAGGATTTCCACTATGCTTGATCCCAATGGATCACTCCTCAGTGCCGCAACACCTACAATCCCTCGGACTCTCTAGTCCCGTACACATCGCAAGCCCACCGGCTCGCCGAGGCCGCACCTCAAACCAAGAGTTCACAACCGAACTCTAAACCACCACGAGCACACTTGCCTGTTTCCTCAAAGTACAAGAATGAAATCTCTTGGTAATCTAAACACTTTGATCACCAATAAAAGCTCTCACTACAACACTCCTACAGAATGAATAATCAATGGATGCTCAAGTGTGGTGTGAGAAAAACTAGGATGAGAAAGATGGAGGAAAACTCAAAGAATCACTTTAAACACTCTTGATAAAATCTTCCCTTTAGATAGGAAATATTTGCTCACAAATATGTGAAGAAAACTCTTTTAAAAGGATAAGAAAAACTGGCCCAAAGCTCTCCTGAAATCTTGGTGAAAAACAATGCCCAAACCCCCAAATTTATAGGCTAAGAAAAACTAGCCATTGGGATCTGTCAGGCCTAACGGTCGACCGTCCGGTCGGCTGGCCAACGGTCATATTTCAGACCGTTTGAGCCATCGGTCGACCGGGCGGTCGACCGAGCCAGGATACAGAGAGCAATCTCTCTGTCCGGTCGGCCGTCCGGGGCCTTTCCAGAGAGCAGAGCTCTCTGGACGGTCGACCGGGTCGGTCGGCCGGCCATCCTGCAGAACTGGCGTGCACGTCTGTGCACGTCGGTCGATCGACCGGTCGGTCGACCGGCTACAGCCAGATCAGAAAATTTAGGGATTTAAAACATGATCTTTTGGCTGAAATAAAATCCCATAAAATACTGAAAAATCTACAAAATAGTTTTACCAATATGCTTTGATAACACAACATGCTTGCACAAAATCAAGGCATGTTATAAAAGATTTGGACTATTTTTGTAATATGAAAATATTGGCTCAATTGAAAACTTGTATTTTTCTAAAACTTGTTTTTCATAACTTCTTCATGATACAAAAATAAGATATTTTGAATTCATTAAAGCATAGTGTGTATGGATATGATCCACTAGACAAATAATATATCTATGTTTTTGACATTAAGTATTAAACATGGTTTTGGTTTCAAAAGACATGTACATGAGAAACATCAAAAACCAAAATAGTATTTTTCAAAATGAAAGTCTTTTCACAAACAAACTAAATCAAGAGTGTGTGTGTGTATAGTATACTTGAGCAATCCACCAACTATTCTATCCTTTACATTTTAACTAAAAACAAAAATCTTATACCTAGACACAAGTCTTCCATCTTCTTGAAGTCTTCACTTGAAGCCTTCTCATCTTCTAGACTTGGTCCAAATACGATCCAACGAGCTCAACTCTTGATGTGGTCTTGATGCATAGGCTCGTGAATCAACCGGTGCTAGCTCCAAAACTTGACTTTAAATCCTTTGTTAAAGCTCTACACCTACTACGATCTTGATAACAAATCTGTCACTAATTAAATACAAGATCATTAGTACAATAACTACATGAGTTGATCATCATCAAAACTAGAGTGATGGGTCTTTGGGCCAACATCTCTCGCATTAGAAGCCCACTGCTACAACAGTAATAACTATTACAAATGACATTGTAGAGTAATGCTTCTAAAGTTTTATCAATATAAGTTGGTGATAGGGACAATCAACTAAAAAGGGAAGCACGAGGAAACTAACTATGATCAAGGTAACTGATGTGTACTTGTCCACGTTCACATAGATTTCACTCATACAGATTCCTAATATTCTTTATATGCAAGAAATCTATACTTTGGTTTAGTAAACCAAAATGGATAACAACATCATAAAAGCTTCTTTTCTCTAAATTATTTGTTATTAAATACCTTTTCATGATATTGGTGGTCAGATTCTTCCTTATAGTTTCTCTAAACACTAGAGAATGCTTCATTTTAATATCATTGCCGGTTACATGACATATAATCTTCACCTTGACATTTCGTCTTACGCATTTGCCTCAAACATGTAGGGAAATACTCATTCAGTATACGCATCATATTCAGAAGCTGGGGGACATTTTATTTGGGCTGCTTTCTGAGGCGCTCGGACTAAATCGCGACTACTTAAAGGAAATAGAATGTGCCAAAGGCATTAGCCAAGCCATCCATTACTACCCACCATGCCCAGAGCCACATCTAACTCTCGGCACTAGCAAGCATTCTGATCCTGATTTCCTAACCGTCCTTCTACAGGACCACATAGGTGGCCTGCAAGTGCTTCATGAAAATCAGTGGGTTGATGTTCCCCCCATGCCTGGAACGCTGGTTGTTAACATCGGCGATTTGTTACAGGTACTTACCTGCACCTATTTGTCCCTTTTGAGCCCAACGACATTTATTATTTTGGTAAGGAAAGAAGTTAGGATATTTCATGGGGTGTACTAGTACACACATCTGTTTATTGTGGACATACACCACCACAGGCCCTAGTTCTCCATTGCCCCAAACCTGTGTGTGTGAAATGGAGAACACTTCTTATGCTATTTCAAGACAGTAGGGGCAGACCCTAGTTATTATTTTACTGCATGTGGATCCTTTTGGAAATCACCAATTTTTTTGTGTACACTGCCTTCATGGACAGGATTGCTGGATAGCCACTGCTATACTTAGTCGGATCATTGCAAAACAAATTGGCAACTGCAGAAACATGAATAAAGACTTTGTTGTCATTGTTGTTTATCTCAACTTCATTTGCTGTAAATTTTAATTGTCTCATTATTGTTGATCAATTTGCAGCTGATCTCTAATGACAAGTTTAAGAGTGTTGAGCATAGAGTACTCGCGAACAAGGCTGGTCCAAGAATTTCAGTCGCGTCATTCTTTTCCACGAACGTCTCCCCCTCATCAAGGCTTTATGGCCCTATCAAGGAGTTGTTATCCACTGATAAGCCCCCTTTATATAGAGAGACGACAGTGAAGGACTTTGCCACATACTTCAACTCGAAAGGACTGGACGGACGATCAGCACTGGACCATTTCAAGTTATGACTGCATATGTTACTGTAATTGAGATGTTATGTTATAGCAGAGGTTGATGACATATTCACAAAGCTCTTGTATAAGTTGGGGAAGTTGTATAGCGGATTTGAGAATGCGAGTTCTTGATACCTTACAATAATATTCATTATTCTCATTGATGTCCTTGATCAACCTAGTTGTGCAGCTACTTTCACACAATGTTCTGTGGCAGTTCAGAAACGATTGCTTATCTCTGGAATCTCTGCCAGTGTTTCTAGTTATCAGCTGCACATTCTCATGTTTATCTTTTGTACGGCCTAGGGATGTTTTTGAATGCTGATGAAATTTCCTGCAAGGTTCACCCTGAGAGCAGGGAAACTACACTCTACATAGGAGTTTGTAGCTTGCTCTGTCTCATAGGCAGCAGCCATCTAACTATAATAATATTCTAGTGCAGTTTGCTGGTCTTCAAAAGTTTGATTTTGATCATTCTAAATTAGTAGAAACTTCTATTAACAAGTTTGTGTGGATGCTCATTATGATTCCTGTGCATAGTAGGAAGAACAATCAAGGATTTTGCGACAGTAGTTCTCCTTTTTTGGGACTTCTTTCCTCCAATGGAAGGACTTTTTGCCTTGTTGCCTCTTTTTTCATTTATTTGAGATGTTTATATCTCCTACTATGAGGCCTCTTTTTCTTTATAATCTTCCTCTTCTTTTATCATTTATTTGAGATGTTTATATCTCCTACTATGAGGCCTCTTTTTCATTATAATCTTCCTCTTCTTTTATCATTTATTGAGATGTTTATATCTCCTACTATGAGGCCTCTTTTCCTTTTAATCTTCCTCTTCTTTTATCATCTAAGTTTGCAGGTCTTTCTTCTAGGGAAAGAAAAAAGAAAATTCTACATAGAGTTTCTAGCTCAATTGTATGGTCAGATTTTTGATCTTTGTCTGGATCGTGACACGTGTTCCACCTTGACAGGAGCGTCCCTAACGAGCAACAAACCCAATGCACCAGCAGGCCCATTGCAGACCCAAGAAGAAAGTCCAAGCACCTTGCTGAGACCGAGGACATCCAGTCATTCCCAAAGCCGCCCTTCTCTCCGAGGACACTCAGCAGCTCCGAGGACACTCAGTAACCCCGAGGACTCCTGCGCTCCCAACCATCCCGAGGTCCACTCCTTTCCTGAAGCTTCTGCTCCCAGCAAGTTGTTTACAGCAACAGACCTCTATGATCTCCGCCTACAGATACCTATTGCAACTGACCTCTCTGTGATCCCCTCCTACAGATACATACTGCAACAGACCTCTGTGATCTTCGCCTGCAGTTACACAGCCTGACTTTCCCATGTTCATAACGTGAAATGCCCTCCATCTTGGACAGTTATGGAGTAAGCAAGACTTCTGGCAAGCGATCCCAACTATCAAGCACCCACAATCTCAGTCATTACAACAAATCCGTACATGAAGATTGTGGCAGTTATGCCAATCTCGCCAGCGCTTTGTCCGCCTTTCAGCCAACAATTCAGTACAAATACTTTCTCCTCCAATGAGAGGGATATCGGATAAAAGAAATCGTAAACACAGTAAAGCCCTGTAGAATTTGTTGTAACTACTTGAATATAGTGAATTCTCTCCCTTCTCCCGTGTTTTTCCTAACTTGGTTTTCCACATAAAATCTTCTACGTTCGCTTGCTCGCTTTCTGTGTTGCGATCTTTGTCTACACTCGATAACTAATATCCCCTCAACCCCGGTGGTACAAGGTTGACCATTCGATCAATCACGTCGGAAAATCGCCCACCACAAATTGGTGCTTTCATTGAGAGTTGAGTCATATACTCAAGATCTTTCTCCCTAAAAATCTAAAACCACCAAAAAATCCTCTCCCGAAGAAAGACGTCTTCAAAGAAGCAGAGGTCGTTCCTAACACCATCACCAGGAGCAGAGTCGTCAACACTACTAGGGGCACAGTTCTCTGACTTGCTGACGACTGACCGTATATCACTAAGGACACCGACTCCTCTTCTCCACAAGAATTAATTGCCAGCATCTAGCCATCACTGTAGCACGAAGACCAACTTCTTTAGATGTTCTATGAGATGTGAGAGCAAATGAAGGAACAACAGGCGCAATCCGATTATTGTCATGAGCAGATGTCGATTGCAAGAATATCTTCTAAGAGCAAGAGAAGCTGAGACTGCTTAGTCAACAGCTCAAGGCCCAAGTCCCAGCCCTCCAGAACAATCCGGCATAAACTGAGGACGAGTTCGGGAACAACAAGTTTCCAATCTCCTTGTCCTCGACGAGCTGATCCAAAAGCGCATCGTGGAGGCCAAGTCGTTGGGCCACCCAACCCAATCACAAAATCCACGATTTTCCTCTCTTCAAAGATATCCAAAAGTGTGAGTTCCCAGGAAAATTTTCGACTCTTACTTTCAATTACTACTTCGGAGTGAGTGACCCAGTTCAACACATCTGACACTTCCAGAATAAAATGGTGATCCACTCCCGCAATGATCTAGTCATGTGCACTTTTCCATCCAGTTTAAGAGGTGCAGTCTCGGACTGGTTCTGCTCCCTGGCACCGCACTCTCTCCACAATTTCTCAGAGGTAACCAAGGCATTTCTCACCCAGTACGCCTCTCGCCAAGAGACCAAGAGAAATATCCACCATCTCCTCTCCGTCAAGAGGAGACAAGGAGAAAGTCTCAAGTTGTACATCAATTTCTTCTAGAGCCAGATCATCAAAGTCTCCAGCTATGGTGAAGAAGTCTTTGCACTCGCGTTCATTAGTGGGCAGCACGTCACTCATCCACTGTACAAGCACCTCCTGAAGCATAATATCGCTAAAATGAGCAAGGTCCTATACCGAGCTCAACCTTACATCCAACTTGAAGAGGCGATGAAGGATTCCTCCAACCACTCCGTGAAACCAGGCAATGGTGAAGGGAAGTCGAAGCCTCCATACGAAGCTCCCAACCATGCTCAAGACCGACACTGAGGGCAACCTGCTCCTAAAAGGCAAGTGCTCTTGATCTCCCTCCACCTCCACCCCGAGACTACAGATTGATGGAACGCTTCACTTCCCTAAAGCTCCCTATCAATGAGGTCTTCAATACCATCAAGGACCAATCATGGGTCAGGCGCCCGAGACCACTCCAACACAATCGCTCACTTCATATGCTACCATGAATCCAAAGGGAATCAAACTGAAAATTACCTAAAGGGGGTGAATAGCTGATAATACTAATCAAATGAGGAATGCAACAATTTAAGTAAACAATCCAAATGGTCAACTCAAAAAAGAAGTGAAGCCAGATTCCCAACTAATGCCTCTAAAGCTTCTCTCTTAATTCCTCTATATAAGAGTTAGGGTGCACAATTGCCTTCTTGCTTATATGAGAAAAAATCGACAATCCAACAAGCAATAGATATAGATATATAGAGCAGTAAAGACAATATGTTTCAAGAATCTAAAGAGCAAGTTTAAGATCACATACAACAATAAAAGTATAAGCAAGAGTGAGAAATAAGACAATCGCATACACGAGAGTTTGTTTCGAGATTCGAGTAACTTGATCCACGTTCCCACCTTCACCTCGTGAAGGATTTTCACTATCTACTAAGGATTACTACAAATGTACCATAACTATAAGGTTTACACAGGACCCTTAGTACACAGCTCCAATCTTCAATCTTCTACACAAGAGGTAGCACTAAGCTAATGAAGTTTACAATTACTTAGTAACCACAAAAATCACAAAACTTCCCTCAATACAACTTCCTATAGAGTAGAGTAAAGAATTGAAGCTCAAGAAATTTGTGAGAGATAGCTCAAGAAATTTGTGAGAGATAAATTAGTGAGAAATGAATCTTTAAAAACTTAAGAACTTGTAGCAAATGATTGAAAATGAAAGCCCTTTTGGAAACTTTAAACTTTGAAAATTTTCTAGTATTTTTCAAACAATTTTCTTAATTTTTCTTGTATTTTCTAATATCTAACTCTCTATAAATGACCCCTATATATAGAAATAGAGATAATATCATTAAAGAACTAAACTAGTCATTAAAACACTGATAAAGTCCTAATAAAGTGAAATATACCCATTTTAAAATTAGACAAAATAGTTTGAAATGAGAAATGCTCATTTATTTGAAATATAGCCTAAACGGCGGGCTGTCGACAGCTCAATGTGCAACGATCATATTTTTAGCCATTGCGAACTCACCTGTCGACATCTTAATAGGTCTGGCGACAGCTGACTGATACAATCAGCCTTCGATAGCTGATGAGAGTTGTCGACAGCAGCTCCAAAATATTGAAAACTGAACTCTTTGTAAAATCTTGTCGACAGCCTTCTCTAAGGGTCTGTCAACAGTAACGTTTACAGAGCTGTTGATAGCTCTATTGAGTTGTCTACAGGAGAGTTAAAAACTTAAGATTTTTTAAAAATATTTTCAAACAATTTTTGTATAAATATAGTAAAAGATATCTTGTGTATGTGTGTGTGATCCTTGATCTTCCAATATAGTAATCTACACTAAAACATACTAAATTCTTACAAGACTTTAAACTATCTTTAAGTTTTCTTTAAGTGGGCTTCTCCAAATTTTATGTTTTGACTTTCCGAACTTGAATCTCATGCTTTAATCAACTTGAGTGCTTTAATATCTTCCATTGAGGAAGAATAAAACATAAATATTTTGAACCCTGAAAAATTTAAACACTCTTGAACTTAATTAGCATCTCATAACTACATGAGTTTTGTAATCATCAAAATAAGAAATTGGTGATTATAACCTTGGGCCAACAATCTCCCATTTTTTATGATGATAAAACACATGAGTTATTTATAAAAATAATGTGAAGAGCTTTGAAAAATCTCCCTCTCAAATTATGCTTATATGAGATCAAGTTCAATTATCAATATGGTTAATATAATTTGTCAATGTATTCAAATCATATGCATGCATATGTAGAAATTTAACAATATAGAACAATATGCATAAATAGCCATCCATCCTTTCATGCCCCCTTCCACCGACCTAAGTATGCAATAAAGGATAAGATAATAATAATTAAATATATTAAACATTACGTACAACATGAGAATAGATAAGAGGTAATTGCATATAAATCTCAAAAAAAATAACTCAAAATTCTTTTCTCCTTTTTTGTCATACATCAAGGAAAGGGATAACAATTACTAAAATCCAAATACAAATTTAGAAAAAATCTCAACGATTAATTTAAAATAGCAATTGAAAATGAAATACCAAAACATAAATGATGGGTAATACCAATGAAGCTTAAGGAATAAAACTCATGTATCTATCATATAAACATTTAATTCACAACAAATAAAGAAAATCTATTATAATCAAGTAGTTTTACAAAAATGTCGGCCAATGAAAAATCGGTAGAAATATAATCAATTTCAATAGCACCTTTCTCATAATGATCTCTAAGAAAGTGATACCGAATCTATATATGCTTGATTTTACTATGTTCATTTGCATTCTTTATCATATGAATAGTACTAGTATTATCACAAAGTATTTTAATATGATCATAATGCAAATTATAATTAAAGAGAGTATGTTTCATCTAAAGGACTTGTGTACAATAAGCTCCGGCCGCAACAATTTAGCCTCGGTGGTTGAGAGGGCTACAAAATTTTATTTTTTGGAAGACCATGAAATAAGGCAATTTTCTAGAAATTGAGAAGTCCACTAATACTCTTCCTATCCACTCTACAACCGGCATAGTCGGCATCTGAATAATTCATCATAGAAAATTGTCCGGTCTTTGGATATCACAAGCCCATTTTAATGATGCCCTTAAGGTATTTAATAATGTATTTTATCACAGTCAAATGAGATTCTTTGGGACAAGATTGAAATATAGCATTTAAACAAACACTAAATATAATGTTCGGCCTACTTGCCGTCAAGTAAAGCAAACTATCAATTATGCTATGGTAGAGTCTAATGTCAACATTTTACCTTATTCATCCTTATCAAGCTTGGTTGTAGTTGCCATAGGAGTGTTGCTAATCTTCGCATCTTCTATTCTAAATTTCTTGATTTGTTCTTTTGTATACTTAGCTAGATTGACGAAGATACCATCGCTCATTTGCTTGATTTGGAGTCCAAAGAAATAGTTAAGCTCTCCCATCATACTCATTTCAAACTCTTCCTTAATGCATGAGTCACAATCATTATAAAGTTTTTCATTAGTAGATCCAAAAATGATATCATTAACATATATTTGCACTATCAAGAAATCATTATCAACATGCTTTGTAAATAAGGTGGTATCAACTTTACTGTTAACAAAACCTTTATCAATAATAAAACTACTAAGTCCTTCATAGCAAGCTCTTGGAGCTTGTTTTAAACTATATAAAGCATTTTTAAGTTTGAAAATAAAATCTGAATGTGTATAATCAACAAACCAGGAGGGTTGTTGAACATACACCTCATTCTCAATAAAACCATTCAAAACTGTACTTTTAACATCCATTTGAAAAAAACTTGAAATCATTAAATGAGGCAAAAGCAAGGGTCATCAATATAGCTTCAAGTCGTGCTACTATTATAAAGGTTTTCTCAAATCGATACCTTTGATTTGAGTGTAACCTTGGGCCACTAGCCTAGCTATATTCCTAATTACATTATCCGACTCATCCATCTTGTTTCTAAAGATTCATTTAGTATCAACAGTTAGTCTATCATGGGACCTAGGAACAAGATGCCAAATTTGATTATGCTCAAATTGATTGAGCACTTCTTGCATTGCAAGTAACCAATATGAGTCGCCCTCATCCTCGACGATGTTCTTGACTTTATGTGTGATATGATGCAACATAGTCATGGATATCATGAAGTTTGGTTCGAGTAGTTACCCCCTTTGATATATGACATTAGATGAGATCTTTGGGATCACTTGTTACGAATCTCCAATCCTTCAGAAGTGGTTGAGTTGGCTTCACTTTAACATCTTGGACTTCACCATTTGCATTGTCTTTTGGCTTGTTTTCCTCTTCTTGTACCAGTGAGTCTTTCAAAGATATATTCTCCAAATCTTTACTTAAGAAATTAATCTCTATAATATTCTTCACAAGACCATTAAATTTCTCAAATTTAACATGTAAATTTCTCAAATTTAACATGCATAGACTCTTCAATAGTCAAAGTTGACCTACTGAAGACTCTATAAGCCTTTTTCGTATTTGAATACCCAACAAATATAGTTTCATAAGACTTAACATTAAATTTACCTAAGTTATCTTTAGTATTCAAAATAAAATATTACCAACCAAAAACTTTGAAACATGAAACATTTGGTTTCTCAAATAGTAAATCTCAAAAGATTTTTATTGAAATTTTTGTAAAAAATAAATTCTATTTGATATGTAACATGAAGTGTGTACAACCTCGGTCCAGAGATATTGAGGGAGTCAGTATTCACTAATTATTGTCCTAACCATTTCTTGAAGAGTGTGATTCATCTTTCAACGACTCCATTTTGTTGTGAAGATCTAGGACATGATAATTCTTGTTTGACTTCATTTTCTGCACAATAAGTGATAAAAAAATGGTTTTATAAACTCACCATCTTTATCACTCCTAATACGTAAAATCAAAATTTTTTTCTTTCTCAACTCTTTTTCTAAAAACATTACAACGCGAAAAAGCTTCATCTTTGTGTTCCAAAAAGAAACCCATGTAAACATTGAAAAATCAACTAAAACAAAAATAAAACAATTTTCACGAAGACTTTTGATTTTAATTGGACCAAACAAATCCATATGTATCAATTCTAAAAATATTGATGATTACTCATCAATTTTGCATATTTATTATCACATTCCCATAATTATTTTTAATAAAACTCTACTATTTGACCTATTTTTGCTTAGTAATGTGCAGACCTTTATAAAAAAGAGAAAAATAAGAAAAGAGCCCAAAAAGCCCAATAAATTCAGAGATTTGAGGCAATCATATTTGGAGATTGAAAGGAAAATCTAATTAAATTTGTGATTGAAAAATCAATTATTCTCCAAGTAGAAAAAAGGATATTATCAGCATATTTAGGATTTAAATCCAAAATTTGAGAATATACTCTTTGATTACATGGCAAGATAGAGTCATAGAAGGAAACTCCAAAAGTCTACAATTCAATCAAAATTTGGATTTTAGCCTGAGCATCATTTAGTAATTTGATCATGACATTCGTTATAGAAATGCAAATCTGATGATTTAAGATGATTCAAGGACTATAATTTTTCTGTTGACTACTGTTTCCATTTCAGTCATTTGTTGAGTTATATTAAGCCATCAATATGACAGCTAGTTACAGCCTAACTCAATTATTCCAATTAAGAGAAGAAAAAGATATTCTCAACATGTTCACAATTCAACTTTAAAATTCTGAGAATTTACCTTTTGATGAGTCAGCATTTTGATAAGTCACTATCCCAGGATTCCTCCTATAAATACCCCAGCAAAGGCATGAGCAGAGATATCTCAGAATACTTTCAGAGATTAAAATTTAGATTTTTAGTTCAATTTTTTTCTTTCTTTTCTTTCTGTAATTTCTTTGTAAACCAAGATTAGAGAAGAGATTCATGAGAGTAAGAGAGAGAAGGTCTGTATTGAAAGTGACATCAATGTAATTTTCCTCCTTTCTTTCATAGTTTTTCAATTTAATCAAATTTTACTTTTAGCTTTTATTTTTCTCCTTGGTATTTTATATGACTATTATCCATATGCATCTTCAAGCATAGGAATAACCTTGTCTTTGTGAGTGCCATTGATAGTTCAAGATGAAATATTTACTTTCATAGTCTTTCTTATTTCATACTTGTCTTTGAGTTTTGATGATCTAATGTAGACGGAATCGGATTTAATCTTATAGACTATACTTTGCTCGCCTCCAACTCAAGGTAAACCTTCGCCTATGATCTAGGGTAAGTAATCTTTCAAAAGGGTAACTCCACTTTTATCTTCTTTCTTTCTTTTAAGTTTTCTTATAATTTTAGAAACCTTAATTTCCTTTTCTTAAACAAAAACCAAAACAAACAATATTTTACCTTAATTACTTTTACTTCTAACTTAACAAAAAATTCTTTTTATTTTCAAAATAAAGAAACGTTTAACCATTTAGTAAACATGCCGAAATGCTTCCATCACATCACTCCCTGTGGATTCGACCCACATAGCCACTGCTACCGCAGATAAATTGCAAAAAGCCAGAGATTTCTTTTACTTTCAGATAACATCATTCTAAAACTCTAGCTTTTTCACAATCAATTGATTTTATGATATCCTTGATTGATTTGAAAGAGAACTTAGTTTGTTTCTTAAGTTGGCTGATTGAACTTAAACCTGCACACAAAATAAAGAATTTTAAATTTAGAAATAAAGATGTACAAGTGCTCAATTCTTACCGCTATAGCAAGTGGCTATGCGGGTCGTGATCCACAAGGAGGGTTTGCGATAGAAGCGTTCATGGTTCTTTATTGAAATCTTTATGAAAACAAAACGAAAGTTCTTCTTTGTTTTAAGAAATAAAAATAAAGAAGAGTTAAAGGTTAAAGTTAAAAAGAAAGCGATAGATGAAGAAGGTGGAGAATCAGAAAGCGACTATGTACAAATGAGTTAGAAAAGAAATGATGAAAGATTTGGGAGATGTGGTGATCTATACTAAAGAAATGAAAGAAAAGAAAGAAGGTTGAAGAAATACTTACCTAATTTGATTTATGACTTACTTGGAAACCTTTGCATGTTCTACCTTACTTTGGAGGCGTTCAACGCATAGGTCATAAGATCGAGCTCAGTCCCCGTTCGCATTATATCATCAAGCGGAGCAAGAATGAAGTGATACGGATCTTGAGGAGGAGAACGTCTTCATGAACTATTGTTGGCACTCACACAACATCGTTATACTTATGCTCTTGGAATCTCTTGCAAGCTCATCGAAAACAAAAGAGGTAAAGTAGAAAGAGGAATAAGGAAACAAAAGAAATACGAACATAAAAAGAAGCTTTTACCTTTATTACTTGTAGAAATAATGGAAGAAAGGAGGAGGGTACATCGGTGTCACTCTCAACATCAGCCTCTCTCTCTTACTTACATGAATCTTCATCTAACCTAAGCTTACTTACAAATTACATAAAAAGAAAAGAAAAACCTAAACTACAAAGAATGAAAACTAGGCTAAATCCTATCTCTGCATGGTCGTCCCATTTTCAGCGCAAAGACTGCCTTTTTATAGGCAAAAACCCAACGTGCAGGATCCCGGGGAGATCAGGGGAGCAAACGCTCCCCCTAACTCCCCAACCAAGCCGCGAAAACGTAGCTTGGGCCGCGTTTCCGCGGCCAGGGTGTGGCCAGGTGGCCACACCCTGTTGGTGGGTCGCCCTGGTTTCGTTTTCTGCTTTTATCTTCAGTTGGTTTTTCAGTTTGAGTCCCGTATTGTGACGAAATGGCCTTGGATTCTTGGCTTTAACCGATCGATTCTGAGAGGATTCTTCTCAACCGGTTCTCAACATCTTGATTTTGCCCTGATTCAGTGAGCTCGAAATAATTCTGATTTAACTCAGAATTTTTGTGGGCTTTTGGGCTCATTTCTCTTCATCTCCTTAAGGAATGGGCCTGCAAATAAATTAAGCATTTAATTAGAACAATGCAGATTTTATTCTATAATAAGTATGAAAATATGATACTAAATATGCAACATTAGCGACCAATCACTCCCCCATACCTATCTTTTGCTCGTCCTCGAGCAAAACAACTAAACTATACTAAGGATTATTAGACCACTTTCGCAGGTCACGCGATTGCACTGAGCATGTGCAACAAGCCGTTAAACCTCTAGGTTTCCCCTAGAGAACGAGTTTTGTCTCGTGAGGGTTTTCAGCGGATTACACCCACAAAATCCATAAAGAAAGAGAAATAAAGAGTTAGTATTTTCGAAAAGCATTTTGAAAGAGAAAAATATTTGAAATATAATTGTAAGATTTAAGCAATCTATAAGTTATAGGAAAACTGAATTTTTCATTCCTAAACTTAGTCTCTATTCAAAAATTTGTTATTAATCAAAGTAAGGAGTCAAATTGTACTTCTCATCTAGTCTATTACTTTACCCTAAGTCATATGCACCTTGTGATCGTGAAAATTTTGACTAAGGGTTCATTAACTCTAACTCTTATGCCTTATTTATTTATATATATCTATTTTTTTGGTGGTATTATTCCTTAGTTCTATTAGGCTTTCTAATCTGCCCATGTAACGAGCCTTTAATCGATGACTCCCAAACCAAATGGTCTTAGGGCACCGGGTGAGAAAACACCCCAAGGACTTAAGGACTCGAGCAAATAAGGCCACAAAATTAAGAATTTTATTATATGGACCTCTTTTAGGCGTGAATACTTATACTTTATTAGGCACAAATACCCAGCTTAATCAGGAAATTTTTATATATATATTTTTTCAAACTTATCTAATCATCTTTCGCATAAATACTAAGGCTTGCTTAGGCCAAAGCACCTAGCTAGTCAATAATTAGATTTGTTTATATTTTTTTTTTTTTTTATAAGGCATAAGAATCTTTGTTTTTGAACCCTAAGTGTGTAAGTGTATGAAGTGTGCATATTTCATCAAGGTAAAGATCAAGACTAAATTACTTTGACAAATTATCTTCCTAACCCTAAAAATCAAACAAATAATCTTATTTTGACCAAGTATAAGAAATCCTAATTTAGATTTTCCTATTCCTTAAAATTAACTTAATTTCTTACAAAAACTATGTCAAAATATTATTTCTATTTTCAAAAGTTTTTAAAACAAAGAAAATGTTAAATATTTTTTTTAATAAAAAGAAAAACAAAAGTTATGTTAGAACCCTCCCCCACACCTATCTCATGCATTGTCCTCAATGTATGAATTAATGCATAGATGCATGAAAAAGACGAAAGGGAAGGAAAATGTTACCTTAAGGTGGTGGTTCCGGTGGTGGTCTGATTGGTCCACGAAATGTGGCCCAATCAACTTTTCGTGGGGTTCGGAGGAACCCACCAGAAATTTCTTTAATATAACCCATTAAAATGATGAATCCATAAAGGATTTTTATTAAATATTTGACCCCAACTAATTTTCAAATTTCATAATTGATTTCGGAGTCAAATTTGTCAACCACCTTGTCCCAAAATGGAGTATGAAATGATAGAACGGTTGACTTGGACTCAGGAAGTATAGGAACTAATACCGACTCAGGAAGGTGACTTAAGTCAAGTAAAGGTTCAGGAGTCGAGATTGGTTCAAGAAGTGTGTCCAAGTCAAGAAGTTGAAACTCAAGTCCATATTGATTTTCCAACAATGGAATGTGACTTAATATTGGTGATTCAAGTTCAAGAATGATAGGTGGGAGAATCAAAACTGACTCTAAAATATTACTCAAGTTTGGTAACAAAACAGGAGTCAATATTGATTCAGAAAGTTGAACTGGATCACAGATTTGAGAATCTAGGTCACATATCTCATTGAGTTCAATATTAAAAGAATGAGAACTTGCCAATTTGTCAATAGGATTTTCAAAAGTGTAAAATTGATCAAGTTCAATATGATCATCAAGAATGGGTGATTCAATTTCATGATGAATTGGCACAGGATTCAATGTTGACTCAGGAAAAAGATTGAAATCAGGTGAAGACACCGGAGTCATTATTGAATCAGGAAGTAAAATTGAATCACTAAGTTGAAATTCATGATCATATTCATTTTCAAGTTCGATTTCAGGCAAGGGATAACTTGCCAAACTATCAATATTATTTGGAGTTTGGGCAAGTTCAAATGACTGTTCTGAAATGGAACATTGATTTTCAAAACTACATGACTCTTCGGCTCTAACAGAATGGTTAGTGACATCAGAACTGGTCAAACGGTGAGAACGTAGAGATTGGACCATCATATCTATGTCACGATTATGAGCGTTTTGAGCATGAGTCATGGCTTCAAGCATCTTTTCATAGTTGATAGGTTCATTGTTTTGATGAAAAGATGAAGTGTCATCTTGGAATTGGTCGTGAAATTGTGAGTCCATCAGATTTTGGGATTTTTGTTTGGACTCACGCATACTCATTTCCAAAATTGATAGTTTTCTATTTTGGACTGGTGGAACTGAGTATGAATCTTGAAAATATTGTGAACTAGGTGGAGAAGGAGGACAAGTTGATTGAAAATTGGACTCGGGGTAGGTGAATCCCCACTGACTCTGTGAAGAGTTGAAATCATTATGGAAATTATAGTTATTAGATTGGGGGCATGGGTTATATTGATTCGGATAAGACCAATCCGGCACACTAGGTTGGTTAAAATTATGATATGCCGGGTTGGTAATATCCGAAATTGAAGTCGGTGTGTAATATGAATTATTATTAGAATTGAAAAAATTGTTATTATAAGCCATATCACACAATAGAATACAAAGAAAGAAAAACAAACAAATAAGCAAACAAAAAAAGAAAAAATTCTAACCTAAGTTAGGGTAGACATATGACCTAGACGACTCCTAACTGGTTAAACCGTCCACGAGAGGTATAATGCAGACTTTGACCACAAGCTAATCAGCCAGGTCAGGGTAAGGTTGGTGGGAGATTTTCCGTCAAAGACGTTCCTTAATTAAATAACCACCAACCTTCGGGCTTTCGGCCCTTAATCCCTTTCCTAAACACTGATTTTGCAGGAGTCAAATTCCAACACCTTTCCCCCTTAGGATAATCTCCTAATTGAGTCCGAGATGTCCCTAGGGCCAACGTCTACTCATTTTTAGTTAGGCTTGGGTTAGTGAGTGCTTGGAATCTGATTTTTGGGCCAAGGAAGGGTGATTAAATCCCCATCTTATCTTGTTATGGGTTAGTGCCCTTAAGATAAGTTTGTGCAAGTGTACAAGATATGTAAATAAGATTCACTCAAAGCGATGTAAATCAATCAAGAGATGAGTCCTATTCTACATGCAATGCGAACGTATCTTGCTCCAGCACTCTTCAACAGTAAAAATATAGGAATTGAAAAGACACGTGCCTAAAAATGCAAACGTCTAATCAATTTTTTATCTTTGTCAACAAGTATTTTAATGTTGGTTTATTAGCAGGCTTTTGGTGATGGCATATAAGAAAAAACAAATTGCAGAAAACTAGAATTTTGCAAGTCAAGCAGCCCTGCAAAAAACAAAGTTAGTAGTCAACTCCTTTTTGCCACGTATCCGCGGCTTTGGCCGCGAAAACGCGGCAAAGCAGAGGGCACTTGCTCTCTGCTTTCTAGAGCAGAGGCCCAAGACCACTTATATGTTACTGCAATCTTATTTTCCTGCTTTGCTTGCCCTATAACCTGCAAGAGAGAAGAAAGTTCGTTTTAGTTCTTAAAAAAAAATCAGATTTCAATAAAAACGTTACCCTCCTCGGCAACGACGCCAAAATTTGATTGAACTTAAACCTGCACACAAAATAAAGAATTTCGAATTTAGAAATAAAAATGTGCAAGTGCTCAATTCTTACCGCTATAGCAAGTGGCTATGCGGGTCGTGATCCACAAGGAGGATTTGCGATAGAAGCGTTCACGGTTCTTTATTGAAATCTTTATGAAGACAAAACGAAAGTTCTTCTTTGTTTTAAGAAATAAAAATTAAAGAAGAGTTAAAGGTTAAAGTTAAAAAGAAAGCGATAGATGAAGAAGGTGGAGAATCAGAAAGCGACTATGTACAAATGAGTTGGAAAAGAAATGATGAAAGATTTGGGAGATGTGGTGATCTATACTAAAGAAATGAAAGAAAAGAAAGAAGGTTGAAGAAATACTTACCTAATTTGATTGATGACTTACTTCGAAACCTTTGCATGTTCTACCTTACTTTGGAGGCATTCAATGCATAGGTCATAAGATCGAGCTCAGTCCCCGTTCGCATTATATCATCAAGCGGAGCAAGAATGAAGTGATACGGATCTTGAGGAGGAGAACGTCTTCATGAACTATCGTTGGCACTCACACAACATCGTTATACTTATGCTCCTGGAATCACTTGCAAGCTCATCGAAAACAAAAGAGGTAAAGTAGAAAGAGGAATAAGGAAACAAAAGAAAATACGAACATAAAAAGAAGCTTTTACCTTTATTACTTGCAGAAACAATGGAAGAAAGAAGGAGGGTACATCGGTGTCACTCTCAACATCAGCCTCTCTCTTACTTACATGAATCTTCATCTAACCTAAGCTTACTTACAAATTACATAAAAAGAAAAGAAAAACCTAAACTACAAAGAATGAAAACTAGGCTAAATCCTATCTCTGCATGGTCGTCCCATTTTCAGCGCAAAGACTGCCTTTTTATAGGCAAAAACCCAACGTGCAAGATCCCGGGGAGATCGGGGGAGCAAACGCTCCCCCTAACTCCCCAACCAAGCCGCGGAAACGCGGCTTGGGCCGCGGAAACACGGCCAGGGTGTGGCCAGGTGGCCACACCCTGTTGGTGGGTCGCCCTGGTTTCGCTTTCTGCTTTTATCTTCAGTTGGTTTTTCAGTTTGAGTCCCGTATTGTGACGAAATGGCCTTGGATTCTTAGCTTTAACCGATCGATTCTGAGAGGATTCTTCTCAACCGGTTCTCAACCTCTTGATTTTGCCCTGATTCAGTGAGCTCAAATTTATTCTGATTTAACTCAGAATTTTGGTGGGTTTTTGGGCTCATTTCTCTTCATCTCCTTAAGGAATGGGCCTGCAAATAAATTAAGCATTTAATTAGAACAATGCAGATTTTATTCTATAATAAGTATGTAAATATGATACTAAATATGCAACATTAGCGACTAATCATTGGCACGCATCACAAATGTGATCCTTTTTAAATTTCAAATTAGGAATATCTTTCACCGATTCCTTAAAATTAATTCGGGGTTGATGGTCAAAGAAAACATGACCTAATCTTTTATGTCATAACCAAAAATTTTCATTAAAAGCATTTATACAAGTGGCATTTCTTTGTAAATTCAACATGTCAGTCATGTAAATATTATTTTCATGAAAACTAGAAAGAGCACAAGAATTTATTTTCTTATCTAAAATATCACAAGCAGAATCATCAAAAATAACCCTTAAGTCTTTGTCATACAATTGACTAATGCTTAATAGATTATGTTCGAGGCCATCTACCATAACAACATTCTTAATTAAAGGAGAAGAGTCAACCTTGATATTACCTATACCAACGATTTTGCCCTTTGAGTCATCTCCGAAGGTGAAGGTGCCATCTGCATTGTAACTTGATAGAGTTGCAGAGTTGTTGATATCCCATATCATGTGCCTTGAGAAACCACTATCAAGGTACCACTGCTCTCTATGTCTTGGAGCCTTGATGCGTACTTATATCAATTAATAAAGGGATTGACTTTGGTACCCAAATTTTCTTGGATCCTAGAGTGTTAGTCTTTCGAACCCAAACATGATCATTTGAAACATTAATCCTATTATGAAAAAATTTGGCCAAGTGACCTTTTCGGTCACAATAGGTGCATGAGTACACCTTGGCATAATGCATGATGTGTTGTACATGATAAGCATGTGTAGGATGGATGCGTGTAGCATGGATGCATGTGCATGATGTGCTTGTGGTTGTGGTGGTGTGTGAGCATGATGATGTGTGTGAGAAACAAGAGAGAATGGTTTCCTTTGAGTTTGCTTCTTTGCAAACATAGCTTCTAGTCTGGCTTTGTCAAATTCACACTTTTTCAAAATATTGCTAAAAGTGTTAATCTTATTTTTCATTATAGAAATCTTATTTTTATCAATACATGAAAATTTGGCTTTGAAAATCTTATATGCATCAAAATTATTTTGTGTCTTTTGAAGAAAGGAAGATAAAATTTATTATTCTTTTAAAATAACAACTAATTAATTTTGAAGAAGTTCATTTTCTTTCTTCATTTTCAAGTACATTTTTTTGAAAAAGATCATATTTATTAGAAAGTTCTTCAAAAGCTTTACTAAGTTCATCCATAGATAACTCACGATCATCAAGAGAGGCTTCAGGGGTTACCTTTCATGTGTTATCATTAGCTATGAAACACACATTTTTCGAGTCCACTATTCCTCAAATTTGCTCTCCGAATCTCAAATAGCTTTCAAAGCTTTCATCTTCTAGGGCTTCTTGGAGGTAGTAGGTTCGCTCTTGGTCTTCGGGATTCAGCAATGACATGACCCGATTTTTGGCAGTTGTAGCAAATAAGCTTCTTTTCCTCCTTTTCTTACCATCTTCTATTTTCAAACTTAACCTTGTTGTACATCCTCCTTACATTCTTTACTAGAAGAGAAAGATCTGCATCATCTTTTTCTTCTTCATCTTCATCGAAGATGGTAGGTGTAGATTTGATGGCAAGAACTTTCTTCTTTGGGTTGCCTTCTCTTCTCTAGCTTTTCTTTCCACTTCATGAGTCCTAAGATTGGCAACAAGACATATAAACTCCATCTCTTCTTTATCATTTAGCTCATTCAACATTGTGAACTTGACTTCCCATGAAGATGAAAAAGCCCGGATGACCTTCCTCACCTTTTGCTCATTATCAATTTCAACACCTAAAGAAGAAAGTCACTTGTGATTTTAGAGAACTTGGTAACTATCTCATCAATAGAATCTTTTTCATTCATAGGAAAATTTTCATATTGGGAATGTAAGAGATCTATTTTAGATCTCTTGACTTGTAATGTCCCTTTGTGAGCAACACAAATATGACCAATCTCATGGGCGAATTTGCAATGAAACCGTAGAAATATCATCATCATTCAATTCTTAAAGAAAGGCATAGTGTGCCTAGCATTAGCATCAAACTTCTTAGCGGCAACTTCGGTCCAAGTGTCCTCATCACCATCGGATAACTAAAGGGTTTGGTCACCCCTTGGCAACTCGACTTCCTAGAAATTGCAAAAATACGGTTATCTTAACTTTCCATATGGGAAATTTAAGGCCATTAAACTTTAGAGGGGACTTGATGCTATTGACCATGGATACACACGTATATGGCAAACAAATGATGCAAATGAATGATTAGAAAGAGATCTCTAAGGTAGTTAAAATATCGAGTTCAAGGCTCTGAACCAATTGAAAATCACCTAGAGGGGGTGAATAGGTGATAATCCTAATTAAATGCAAAATGAAATAATTTAAGTAAACAATCTAAACGGTTAACTTAAAGTAAGAAGTGAAGCCGAATTCCCAATTAAGAGCTCTAGAACTTCTCCTCTTAGTTCCTCTAAATAATAGTTGAGCTACACAATTGCCTTCTTACTTATATGAGAAAAAATCAGCAATCCAACAAGCAATAGATATAGAGATATAAAACAATAAACACAATATGATTGCAAGAATGTAAAGAGAAAGTTTAAGCACAAATAGAATAATAAAAGTAGAAGCAAGAGTAAGAAATAAGGCAATCGCAAACTCAAGAAGTTTGTTTCGAGGTTCGAGCAACTTATTCTACGTCCCCACCATCACCGCGTGAAGAATTCCCACTATGCACCAAGGATTACTACAAAGGTATCACAACTATAAGGTCTACACAAGACTTGGAGTACACAACTCTAACCTTCAATCCTCTAAACATAAGGTAGCACTAAGCCAATGAAGTTTACAATCACTTAGTGACCACACAGATCACAAAACTTCACTCAATACAACTTCCTATAGAGTAGAGTAAAACATTGAAGATCAAAAAGTTTGTAGAGAAAAATAAGTGAGAAATGAATCTTTGAAAGCTTGAGAACTTGTAAAGAAAATGATTGAAAATGAATGCTCTTTCGGAAACTTTGAACTTTGAAAATTTTCTAGTATTTTTCAAGAAATTTTTCTAGTATTTTTTAAACAATTTTCTTAATTTTTTTTCTATTTTCTATTATCTAACTCTCTACTAATGATCCCTATTGATAGCGAAGAGAGATAATATCATTAAAGAGATGAATTGGTCATTAAAATACTGACAAACTTCTAATAAAGTGTAATATACTTGTTTGAAAATAAGACAAAATAGTTTGAAATGAGAAATGCTCCTTTCTTTGAAATTTAGCCTAAAAAAGTCGACAGTTCTATTGGGCTGTCGACAGCTCAGTATGCAACGATCATATTTTACCCGTTGCAGAGCTCACCTTTTGACAGCCTAATAGACCTGGCGACTGCTGACTGATACAATACAATATCAACCTTTGATAGCTCATGAGAGTTGTTGACAGCAGCTCCAAAATACTGAAAACTAAACTCTCTGTAAAACTATGTCAACAACTTTCTCTAAGGGTCTGTCAACGACATATTTACAAAGCTACTGACAGCTCTAATGAACTATCTACAGGAGAGTTAAAAACTTAAGGTTTTTTGAAAAATATTTTCAAACAATTTTTTTATAAATATAGTAAAGAATATCTTGTGCATGTGTGTGTGATTCTTGAGTTTCCAAACTAGAACTCTACACTTAAACATACTAAATTCTTATAAGAGTTTAAACTATCTTTAAGTCTTCTTCAAGTGGGCTTCTCCAAATTCAACATTTTGACTTTCCGAGCGTGAATCCCATGCTTGAATCAACTGGGTGCTTCAATTCCTTCTTTTTGAGAAAGAATAAAACCTAAATCTTTTGAACCCTGAAAAACTTAAACACTCTTGAACTTGATTAGTACCTCATAATTACATGAGGCTTGTAATCATCAAAACAAAAATTAGTGATTGTAACCTTGGGCCAACACAAACAGTCCACTGTTTGGCCCTCCGAAGGTACCTGGAAGAGCTCGTCCAACAGGGCTTGTCCAAAAAAGTACATTCTTACTCTTGAAATAGCCTACGGACAACCAAGCACTCAACCCCCTCGGGAATAGAACTTGATCGCCCAATACAAGGCGATCGATTGACTATCCAAGTTCTAGACATACATAATGTATTTCTTTCCATTTTCAAGTACATGTATTTCGTATTTTGAATAAAGTAATATTCTAAGCACTTATTCCATTGTCGTACATCCATCCATTATAGAACATCTATCCAAACACATCCATCCGAGGCATTCCATCCATCCGAGGCATTCCATCCTTCCACACGCCCTGTGTTAGTATCTAATATTAGATATTTCATACCACATCTTTACATTTACTTTATATAAAGATGTTGCTAATAATGATTTTCTTGTGTACTCCTAGGTCCATGGTGTAGAATGAAGAAGAAGATAAAAAAATCCCATTTATTTGGTGATTTTTAGATCCTAATAAAGTCATTGACTTTGGAAGCTAGATCTGTCAAAACAGGCTGCAAATATCCAGACACCATCAGGAAAACCAGCAGAGGGACATACCAGAAGGCTGCAGCAGGCGGCGCCGCACGAGCGGTGCCCGTGTTGCTGTGGTAATGTGGTAATTGCCGCATTTCCATGGCATTACCGAGGAGCCACGTGTCATCCTTCGACTCATGGCCCCGTATACCCTCCCTGGTGCCCCCACTTTGCCTATAAATAACCTAGGTTGGCTAGAACAGAAAAGAGAAAAGTTTTGTAGTGTAGTTTTTCTCTTTAGAGTAGTTTTAGTTGTTCTTCTTTCTTTTTTTTCATTTCTTTTATAGATCATGTAATAGGAAAGAGTGATACAATGATAGGTAGTCAAAAGTGCATATTTATCATCATATTTTCCTACTTATTCTTTTATAAAGCACTGCTATGTAACGTTTTATTGTTTAGTGTTGTGCAGACATTGAGTAATTAAAGAATAAATAATTGAAGCCTAAAAGCCCAAAAAGCCCACAAGCCAACATGCATGATTTATTTTAGTAATTTAGAAGCTTCTATCTTATCTAGCCTAATCTAAACTTGAATTTTAAATTATCAATTTAAAATCTAGGGGAGGAGGAGGAAGGATAAAGTAGGACTCCTAATTGCTATTCAAATCTAAGGGGGGAAAGGCTTGAAGATAAAGATAAAGGGACCAAATCCTTTTCAAATTCAGATTTTTGATAACTTGCTTCCCAAATTATCCAAAATTCTCAAGATGGAGGGTCAGGATGCAGAATCTAAGAGGAGGCGCCCAGATGGACGGACGAGAAGAGGCTACGCGCTCAAGCGCATTGCAGTTGGCCACGAGATTGCCATAGAAACGCAGTAAAAGCCGCGTTTCTGCGGCTTATTGATAGAGATAGAGGAAGCGTGAAGGAGGTTAGCTTTATTTTGAAGACTTCAGCCTAAATCTTCTATAAAAGGAACCCCTGCAGTACGTACAGAGCACCTCATCCAGAGAGAAGAAGAAGAAGGCTAGGGTTAAGGATTTAGGGTTTTTTGCTAGATTAATTTAGCCTCTTTTGAGTTCTCTTCTTTATAATTACTGTTGGCTTTGGCTTGGCTATTGTAAGGAGGAAGGAGAAGGAGCTTGCACCCAAGGATTGCATCAATAAAGATCTTAAAAATAAAATGATGGATAAAACAAAAAGGATGCTAGGCTAGAATAAGTCTATGGTAGTTAATCACTAGATCGACTAGGGTTAGATTTAGGGTTAGTTGATTAGTCTAATGGATTTGCAATCTAGGGTTAGATTAATCCTTTGAAGTTTAGTGATGATGTCCAACTTAATGATTTAGATATTAGGGCTTGGCTTTGGATTAGAGTAGGGTTTAGCTTTAGATTAAGTTTAGGGGTATGGTTTGACATAGTCTAATGATTAGGGATTGACTTTGGCTTAGGATAAAATTAGGGTTTGACTTGGCGTAGTGTAGAAAAGTTAAGTTGGACATCTTACTCTTCTTACTTAGGGTTAACAACTTAGAAGAATGTTTTATTAGTTTAAAAGGATACAACCCTTAGATAGAGACTAGTCATGAAGGTAGATTAGCAACCGAAACTCTCCCTCTTGATTAGATCTACTTTCTTATTTCAAATTATAACCAACCTTTCTTCTAAGTCTTGACTAAAGATATACCATACCGCCAACGCTTCTATCGCCTCCCTCCTAGTAGAACACGACCCGCTTTGGCTCTTACCGCAGCGGATAGAATTAAATAAAAAAAGAATCTAACCTTCTAATTCTTTGATTATTTGTTTTTATTTTTATACATATTTATTCTCTCATTCAAGTTTCAAACAAAATTTTGGCACCGTTACCGGGGAGGAAACGACACGGTAATATCTAACTCTAATTTGTTGTTTCTTTTCTGCAGGGGCATCAAAAGGGAGTTTCTAAGGTTAGTCTACTGCACACCTAAGTTTTTAGTTTAAACTAGTTTTAGGTCCTAACAGAGATAGTTTAACCCTAGTTCTAATTTAAAAAAAAATATTGACACTACATGCTGACGTGATCAAAACCTAATAAAAAATTTTAGATGTTGCATCTAGGGGAATTGTCTATTTTTCTCTTCTTTTATTTTATTGTTGGTGAGAGCTGGAGACCAAAGGTACGTGACGCATTGCATATAGAATAGGAAACATCCTTATTTGACTTAGTTCAATATAGTGTGTTTTGTTTCTTTTGTTTGACATGTACACATTTAAAACATCTTAAGGGTATAACCCATAAATAACATAAGGTGGGAATTTCATCACCCTTCCTTGGCCCACAAACTACATTCCGTGCACGCACCATCCTAACCTTAACTAAAATTTGACTAGACGTTGGTCCTAGGTTGACTTTGGACTCATTTAGGAGGTTAACCGAAAGAGGAGGTTGTTTGAAACTAACTCTTGCCAAATTGGTGTCTAGGAAGGGGATTAAGGGCCAAAAACCCGAAGGTTGGTGGTTACTTAATTAAGGAACGTCCTTAATTGATAACCTCCCACCAATCTTGCCACCTACCTGGCCGATTAACTTGTGATTAGGGTCGGCAATAGACCTCCCAAGGATAACCTAAAGTTAGGAGTCGTCTACGTCTAGGGTAACTTAGACTAGGATTGATTGCTTAGACTAGGACTTGATTGACTTGTTTGACTTGGGTGAACTTGTTTGTTAACTTTAGTAACTTAACTTTGCATGTCAGCTTGGTCAAGAGACCCGGCTACATCTAGACTAACTAGAAACAGTTCACCACCTAAAACTGAAGATATAGCTCAACAACCAACGTTGCAAGATAGGTTCTATCCTATTAGGACCTCTCTACCTTCATGTATTAGCCTTCCTGATGTTAGGGACAACCAATTTGAGTTAAAACCCAAATACATAAACGCTCTTCCAAAGTTTCATGGATTTGAATCTGAGGATGCATACTTTTTCGTTCGAGAGTTCGAGGAAGCATGCCTCATGATGAAAATAGCCAACTTAGGTGTAGATGCTATTAAACTTCGTTTTGTCCCGTTCGCATTGAAAGACTTAGCAAAGAAATGGCTCTATAATCTAGAGGCCAGCTCCATATCGTCATGAGATAATTTCTTCAAGACATTCTTGAAGAAATTCTATCCTGTTTATAAGACTGCTCAAATTAGGAATAGCATCTTGCAGTTTAGACAATTGCCAAATGAACCTTTTTGGAAACTTTTTGAACGTTTCAACCCTACTTACTCAATGCCCTCATCATGGGATAGAGAAACGGCGACTTTGCCAATCTCTCTATGATAATCTAGATTATTCTACTAAGACCCTTCTAGAATTAATGTGCCAAGGTGGATTTTTGGGTAAAAATGAAACGGAGGGATGGGCTTATATGAGGACTTGGCTGATAAGACTATCCAATGGCAACCAAATTCGGAAAAGGTTAAGTCGAACGACTCGATCGCTTCCAAAGGAGGTGCCTATTTCATAGAGGATCATATAGCTCATGAAGCTAAATTGACAAGCATAATGCGAAAAATAGAGTCTTTAGAGACCAAGTTTGAGACTCTAGGAACTAGAGAGCAAGTCGTGAACCAAGTCAGCCCAACATTCCCTGCAGTCTATACTTACTGCCAGTCCATGTCTCATGTAATGGAGGAGTGTTCAATATGTCTAACTCAACAAGGAGTCCTCGAACACTCGAATGCAGCCTTTGATAGGCCAACTAATAATCTATATTCACCCACTTACAATCCCGGTTGGAGAAACCACCCTAACTTTGTTTGGGGCCCACAAAAGGATCAATTTAGCCCTAAATTCTCTAACCAAGCCTCACAACCTCAATATCATCAACAATTCCCAAACCAAAGTCCACCCACTTTTCCAAACCAACAATTGGAGTCAAGACTTGCATTTATGGAAAGAAAGATGGACTCCTTTTTGAAATTCCAAGAAACAGTGATGCAAACGTTGAGTAGGTTAGGGGACCAAATGAGTCAACTAGCTAACCCCGTTAGTGAAAGACAACAAGGAACTCTACCAAGTCAACCATTGCTAAACCCTAGGAACACTAGATAGGCTAATGAAGCTCAAGACTTGAATCAATATAACTTGGTCCACACATTAAGTCAGGAAAAGTAGTTGATAACCAAGTGATGATGCCACAAGACTCGACTCAACCATCGACCCCTTCTAGTTCCACTCCTCCTAGCTCGAATGAACCCCAAAAAGATCAACCAGCTAAATCGGTGCACACACCCAAAGCCTCAGACCCAAATAGGCTTAAGTGTAACAATACTACACAGATGGAGAACATCTTAGAAATGTTTAACGAAGTAAAGCTAAACATCCACTTCTTGAGCCAATACAACAAGTCCCTAGTTATACAAAGTTTCTAAAAGATATGTGCACCAAGAAGAGCAAGACTAGCGTGCCCAAAAAGATTTTTTTTAGCCACTAGCATTAGTACGTTATTGTCCAACCAAATCCCAGTCAAGTACAAGGATCCCGGTTGCCCTACCCTAGCGTGCACAATAGGTCAAGCCGAAATAGGTCGAGCACTTCTTGATTTAGGTGCGAGCATTAATTTGGTCCCCTTCCATTTATCAACAACTTAGGCTAGGCAAACTGATCTCGACCCAAGTTACGATTCAGCTAGTCGATAGATCAATTAAGATTCCAAAATAAAAAATCAATGATGTCCTAATTAGGGTTGGAGAGTTTATCTACCCAGTAGATTTCATTGTGCTAGAGACACAACCCGTGTCAAACCCTAGTTCTTAAACTCCAGTCATCTTAGGTCGATCATTCCTTGTGACCGCAAATGTAATTATCAATTGCAGGAACAGATCCATGAGATTGACATTTGGAGACTTGACCAAGGAAGTCAATGTCTTCAACCTAGATAGACAACCCTATGACATCATTGACGAACCTTTTAAGGTCAATCTCATTGAGGATATGACTAGTGAGCACAAAGAGGAGATCAAAGGGTGATGAAGAGTTAAAATCTAGTGATCTCAACCTTGACGAGATTGAGTAGGCAGCAAGTCCAAGTTCTATAGAGATGGAGAATCTAAGTTTAACACCTCCACCCATCGAGCCACGTCCTTCCTTGGAGTTAAAGACCTTGCCTAAGCATCTTAAGTACGCCTACCTAGTGAACAAGAGACACTACCAGTCATAGTTGCATCCAACTTGACTAATAGCTAAGAGGAAGACTTATTAGCAACCCTTAGGAGACATAGCAAAATCATTGGTTGGACTATGGCCGATATCAAGGGACTAAGCCCTAAAATAGTTCATCATAGAATCCATCTAACTGAAGGGGTTAAACCGAAGAGTGACCCACAGCGTAGGCTAAACCCGCTCATGCAAGAGGCTGTACAAGCCGAAATAGTGAAACTGTTGGATAATGGGATCATTTATCCTATTTTCGATAGTCAATAGGTCAGCCCAGTACACGTGGTCCCTAAAAAGTTCAGTTTTACTGTGGTGGAAATGACAAGCAAGAGTTAGTGCAAACACGACTACCTACTAAGGTTCGAGTATGCATAGACTATCGCAAGTTGAACGCCACTACTAGAAAAGACCATTTCCCCTCCCATTTATCGACCAAATGCTGGTACGATTAGCGGGCATGAGTATTACTGTTTTTTGGACAGTTACTCAGGGTATAACCAAATCCCAATAGCCCCGGAGAACCAAGAAAAGACAACGTTCACATGTCCATTTGGGACGTTTGCTTATCACTGAATGCCTTTCGGCCTATGCAATTCCCCCGTGACATTCCAACATTGCATGTTAAGCCTTTTCTCCGACATGGTCGAGCGCTTCTTAGAGATCTTCATGGCCGACTTCTCCGTCTATAGAGATTCGTTTGACCAATGTCTACATCACTTAGATTTAGTGCTAAAAAAGTGCACCGAAAAGAACTTGACCCTAAATTGGGAAAAGTGCCACTTTATGGGGCAACATGGGATTGTCCTAGGTCATGAGATATATCTAGGAAAGGGATCGAAGTGGATAAGGCTAAGGTGGAGATCATAGCTAAACTCCCAATTTCACAATGCATGAAAGACATTCGTTTTTGTTTAGGACACGCTGGGTTTTACCATAGGTTCATTAGGAATTTTAGCAAAATTGCTAGACCCCTTACAAACCTTTTAGCCAAAGATGTGCCCTTCATCTTTGATGACAAGTGTATTAGCGCATGGGAGAAGCTAAAATTGGAACTTATCTCTGCACCTATCATCTCACCTCCGGAATGGTCCAAACCATTTGAGATCATATGTGATGCTTCTGATTTTGCTATAGGCCCTGTCTTAGGACAACGCAAAGATAACAAGCAGCACATGATCTATTCAAGTAGGACACTAAACGAAACCCAAGCAAACTATACTACTACTGAGAAAGAATTCTTAGCTGTAGTGTTTGCTTTGGAGAAATTTCGCCCATACCTACTTGGGACCAAGACCATTATCTTCACCGACCATTCAGCAATTCGATACCTTATGCTCAAGAAAAATGCGAAGGCCCGACTCATCCGTTGGATCCTCCTCCTTTAAGAGTTTGATCCCAAAATTTGAGATAAAAAGGGTGTCGAAAATGTTTTCGTCGACCATCTATCTCGTGTGCCAAACGCACCTTCTGACGAACTGCCCATCAATGACGACTTTCCTGACGAACAACTTTTAGCCATCTCTACGGAACCATGATTTGCCGACATAGTTAATTACTTAGTCACAAACCAAATCCCATCTAGTTAGTTAAAATAGGATAGATACTAGTTCTTATCTCAAGTCCGGTATTTCATTTGGGAGGGCCCTTACCTCTTCAAATATTGTAGCGATCAAATAATTAGGAGATGCGTTCCCGAAGAGAAAACTAGAAGTGTTCTAGCCTTTTGTCATGAATTTGCTTGCAGTGGACACTTTGGTCCCTACAAAACAGCTGAAAAGGTACTACAGAGTGGCTTCTATTGGCGCACCCTGTTTAAGCTTGCTTTCGACTTTTGCAAGACGTGCACAAGATGCCAAATGATAGGTAGGATCTCCAAATGAAACATGATGCTCCTCAACCCAATTCTAAAAATAGAACTCTTTGACGTTTGGGGCATCGATTTCATGGGACTCTTTCTAAATTCATTTGGGTACCAATACATCTTAGTGGCTGTGGACATGTGTCCAAATGGGTTGAAGATCCCTTGCAAGACAAACGACAACAAAATTGTTGTCAAGCTTTTGAAGGAAAACATATTTTCACGTTTTGGAACGCCACGTGCCATAATTAGTGATAATGGATCACATTTCTGCAATAGAACCTTTGAGGTTCTTATACGGAAATACTCTATAAACCACAAATTATCGACACCTTATCATCCACAAACTAGTGGACAAGTAGAAGTCTCCAATTGACAAATAAAGCTTATCTTGGAGAAAACCGTGAGTCAAAACCGCAAGGATTAGTCTACGAAATTGATGGATGCCTTATGGGCATATAAGACCGCTTTCAAAATGATTCTAGGGATGTCTCCTTATAGGCTAGTCTTTAGAAAGGCTTGCCATTTACCTGTTGAGCTAGAGCACCGAGCCTTATGGTCAATTAGGCAACTAAATTTTAACCTAGATAAAGCCGATGCATTTCGAAAATTACAAATTTCTGAACTTGAGGAGATAAGAAATGAGGCGTACGAAAATGCGAAAATCACGAAAAAAGGGTTAAGGTTTTCATGATAAGTTCATCATAAGAAAAACTTATGTCCCGGACAAAAATCTTACTCTATGATTCGAGACTTCATCTTTTCCCCAGAAAATTGAAGTCAAGATAGACAGGACCATTCATCATTATGACTGTATTCCAACATGGAGCTGTAGAGATTAGTGACCCAAAGAGTGGTAATAAATTTAAGGCAAAATGTCAAAGGTTGAAACCATTCTTGGAGCCAGTACCGGATGCAGACACCGCCATGGGTCTCTTTGACCCGCTCTATCGATAAATTTTTGGAACCTATACTCCTTTTGTATTTTATTTCATGCATGCATTTCATTCATACATTGGGTATAATGCATGAGAAAGTGTGGGGGAGGGTACTAACGCTCAACTTTTTAAAAAACATAATAAAAAAGAATAAAAAAATATTTATTTTAACATAGATTATTGACTAACTGTAGGTTGTTGTTAACATAACTCACTAACCTTAGGCTATTAACTTAACAAAAATTTTCTTTTTATTTCTAAAATTTTTTTGTTTACTAACCAGACTAATATAATAATTAACTTACTAACTTTAGGTTAATATTAACTTAACAAAAATAAAAAATATATATTTGAAAAAGAAAACAATATTTTGACTTATCTTTTGAAAGAAATCCAAGTTAATCTTAAGAATTAGGAAAATCATGATTAGGATTTCTAAAAACTTGGTCATAATAAAATAAATTGTTGGATTTTTAGGTATAGGAGGAAAAATTGAATAAGTAATTAGTCTTGATTTTTACCTTAATGAAATGTGCATACCTAATACACTTACACATCTAGGATTCTAAGACAAAGACTCTTATGCTCTATAAAAAAAATATAGTAATATAAATAAAAAATTCACTAATTAAGCTAGATAAATGTGCCTCAAGAAACATAAGTATTCACGCATAAAGGTTATTTTATAAACAAAGTCCTTAGTTTTGTGGCCTAGTTCACTCGAGTAAGTCAGTGGGGTGTTTTCTGACCCGGTGCCCTAAAACCGACTGGTTTGGGAGCCACCGACCTTAGGCTCGCTACATGGGTGAATTAGAAAGTCTAAGAAAACTAAGAAATATTATCTATATTTGCACTAAAACATCTCATAGTCAATTAGTTAGGTATGAGGGCCTCAAGAAGCCTTGATACTTACAAAAGAAAATTAGATGAGTTATACATATTAATATATATATATATATATATATATATATATATATATATATATATATAAATAACAATAAAGAGGCAAGGGAGTCCAAGTTAAAGAATTCCTAGTAAAGATTTACGTTCACAAGGATGCATATGACTTAGGGTAACAAAAGAGACTATATAAAAATTCAATTTTAATCCTTACCTAAAATTGATAAGGAATTATTGTATAGAGACTAAGTTCAAGAATGAATAAAAATGATAATCCTATAACTTATAGATTGCTTAGTTTCTTCAAATATATTTCAAATATTTCTCTCCTCTTTCAAAATAAAAAAATTTAATCACTAACATTTTCTTTTTCTTTTGTGGATTTTATGGGTGTAATCCGCTGAAAACCCTCACGAGATAACACTCGTCCTCTAGGGATAACTTAGAGGTTTAACGGCTTATTGCACGTGCTAAGTGCAACTGTGATTCCTATTGGAACTTACTTTTGATGATACATTTGTGAACCATATCATTTGGAGCTCTATCACAAGTCTATTCAAGAGTTCTACATGATCAAGATTTCCCAAAGAGAGTTGATAATGATGTGTATTATAATGGTTGATAGCATGTTAAAAGCCTTGAATCACACACACACACATCTTAGTCATATTAGTCGACTTATAGAATTGTCTAGTTGACTAATACCAACTATAGTCGACTTGACAAAACTCTATAGTCGACTAGTATTTGTTCTGAAAAAGATCCTAACTCTCTGTTTGTCACTATTAGTCAACTTAACAGTATATATAGTCGACTAATAGACTTATGTAGTCGACTTATACTTCCCTGTAGTCGACTATTTTCAGTTTTCAGAAACTTGTCTTTTGATTTTATCATGACCTAGTCGACTTGGTCTCTTCTATAGTCGACTAACCTTGAGAAATTTGCCTACCCTAGTCGACTAACCCATATCTCAAGTCGACTAATGGGAGTTTCTGACTGTTGGACAATTTCTGTTTTCTGGTGTTTTATTAATGTTATCCAACGTTTAAATATTCAAATTTGTCCTAATAACTACCCTAACTAACCATAGAGTTCAGCTATAAATAGGGTTGTTATCTGAGGCTTAAAACACCAATTAAAAATACAAGTTTTCTGACCAAAAACTCTGTCAAAATTCTTATTCTCTGAAAACTATTTTCACTTTCAGTTCTTCATTCAAATTCCTACTCTGTAGTGAAGATTTCTGAAAGTCCATCTATAATAGCCCTTATTCACGATCACATACTGATTCAAGGCTTATAGGAAAGTTTGTAATCACTCAAAGGAAGCATTGTACAAGAGCGTCTTCTTGGTGTAGAAGAGAAGTTGTACAAGGTGTTGTGGTCTTCTTGGTTGTAAGAAGAGTTGTATACATTTGGCAAAGGGGATTTGTCAAGTGGGATATAAGGTGTTGATTTTGGGTGTACAAAGTCAAACGGTAAAGGAAAATCTCAAGCGGGTGGCTTGGGGACTGGATGTAGGTCACGAGGACCGAACCAGGATAAATCACTTGTGTTTGCGATTGTTATCTTTTCTATGATTTAATTTCTTTTATTGCAAGTACTTTATTTTTATAACGCTAATATCTTTATTTGAGTGTTGACGTGTATAGTAGATCCTACATTTGGCATTATCTTGGTACCAACAATTGGTATCAGAGCGGGAACTACAATTGGTATCAGAGCCCTGCATACCCAGTCAACAACATACAAGGATGGCAACGGAGTTCCCTTCGTCACAATTCAAAGAAGGACATTCTACACAACGTCCACCGCTATTTGACGGATCCAACTACAACTATTGGAAGTGTAGAATGAAGATCCACTTGCAATCGCTCAACTACGAACTTTGGAACATTGTTGAAGCACTGTACACCAAACCGACAATCAACTACACCGCTTGGAGTGATGATCAAAAGAAGAATGTGAACCTTGATGCCAAAGCGATGAATGCTTTATTCTGTGCTTTAACCAAAGAAGAATTCAACCGTGTGTCAATAGCCACTTCTGCAAATCAAATATGGCAAACTCTTTAGGTAACACATGAAGGCACAAATAAGGTTAAAAAATCTAAGATTTCTATGCTTGTCCATAGGTTTGAACTTTTCAAAATGAAGGAGAATGAAACCATCTCAGAAATGGTTACAAGATTCACTGACAGAACCAATTCCTTAGCATCCCTTGGAAAGGAATACACCCAAGTCAAAAAAGTTCGCAAGATCCTTCGTGTACTCACATCAGATTGGGAGAAGAAGACAACTGTAATAGAAGAAGCAAATGATCTCTCAACAATGACATTAGAAAACCTTATTGGTAATCTAATGGCATATGAAGTGCAACTCGAAGAAAGAAAGAAGGACGAACAACAACTTCAACCCAAGAAGAAAGAACTTGCCTTCTATGCATCCTCAGATACGAACAATTCAGATAACGATGAAGAGGAGATGGCAATGCTTTTAAGAAAATTCAGAAGATTCTTAAAGTAAGGTAAGTTTAAATATTTTAATTGCAATAAAACAGGTCATATGAAGAAGGATTGCCCATTACTCAAAAACAAAGGTAAATTCAAGAGCAAAAAGTTTAGAAAGAAGAAAGACTACCAAGCATCAAGGGAGAACAGTGATTACTCTTCCTCTGACGATGAAGAAGCCACTGAACATGCCAATATCTGTTACATGGCACTAGAAGAAGATGAGGTACAATATACTGAACTTTTAGATGCATTCCATGAATTATTTAATGATCTAAAGAATGAAAAATGAAGAATAAAGTTTTATTAAACAAAAATGAAAAACTTTTCAAAGTAAATTCATGTTATGTCTCTCAAGTTTCTTCTATAAATTCTCAAAAAGATGATTTTGATAAAGTGATATCATCATTGAAAAAGGATAATGAGAATTTTATAAAAGAAAATATTTTGCTTAAAAAGGAAACTATGTCTTTAAATGAAAGAATTTCTGTGTTAAATAAAGACATGTCAGTTTTTAAAATGAAATATGAAGAGATTTTGAAAAATGGGACTAAATTTAATCAAGGAAAAGAAAAGTTGAATGATTTGTTATCATATCAAAAGATGTCATATAATCATTATGGTCTTGGATTTTTTGAAAAATCTTCATATGTTAGTAATCCATATAATTCTTTTGTGAAAAGAAAGTCTGATATTATTTCAAAAAGAATTAAGAACAAATTTATATAGATTCCTAAAAACTTAAGCATTGTTGACAAAAATACTTATATTGGATCATACATACATGATATATGTAATTCATGCAATTATGTATATACTAACAGATGGAAACCAAATTCAAATTGGTTTGGTCTCCTAAAGGTTAATGCTTTACTCTTATGATTGGTACCATCTAATGTTTATCTTTCAGGTACCATATAAGAAGTTTGATAAGAACAATGCTTCAAATATTTATCATATATATACATGTTATGATATATTTGTTGCAGGGGGAGAACACAAGTGTTTCTATATTTGTTATAACCCATTTTCTACAGAGGGAGAACATATAACTTATTTTCTGCAGGGGGAGCATTTGTGGACACAAAATGTCATCATCAAAAAGGGGAGAATGTTGGAACTTACTTTTGATGATACATTTGTGAAGCCATATCATTTAGAGGTCTATCTCAAGTCTATTCAAGAGTTCTACATGATCAAGACTTCTTAAAGAGAGTTGATAATGATGTGTATTGTAATAGTTGATAGCAGGTTAAAAGCTTTGAATCACACACACACATCTTAGTCATATTAGTCGACTTATAGAATTGTCTAGTTGACTAATACCAACTATAGTCGACTTGACAAAACTCTATAGTCGACTAGTATTTGTTTTGAAAAAGATCCCAACTCTCTGTTTGTCACTATTAGTCGACTTAACAGTATATATAGTCGACTAAGACTTATGTAGTCGACTTATACTTCCCTGTAGTCGACTAGTTTCAGTTTCCAGAAACTTGTCTTTTGATTTTATCATGACCTAGTCGACTTGGTCTCTTCTATAGTCGACTAACCTTGAGAAATTTGCCTACCCTAGTCGACTAACCCATATCTCAAGTCGACTAATGGCAGTTTCTGACTGTTGGACAGTTTCTATTTTTTGGTGTTTTATTCAACGTTATCCAATGTTTAAATATTCAAATTTGTCCTAATAACTACCCTAATTAACCATAGAGTTCAGCTATAAATAGGGTTGTTATCTTAGGCTTAAAACACAAATTAAAAATACAAGTTTTCTGACCAAAAACTCTATATGGATCATTTGGAGAGGATTAAATTATCAAGAGTTTTGAGAAATATTTTGAAAAATCAAGTTTATTCAAAAGAGAAAATTTCTATCTTTCCAGTTTTCAAGTGCTCTCATTTTCAAATCAATTGCTACAAGTTTTCAGTTCTTAATTTCATTCATTTCAACTGAATTTTCTCTCTCACAAACTTCTGAGCTTCACTCCTCATTCTATACTATAGGAAGTTGTAAAAGAGAGTGTTGTGATCTTTGTGGTCACCAAGAGTTTGTAAAACTCATCGGCTTTGCGCTACCTCTTATGTAAAGAATTGAGAGTTGGAGTTGTATACTCCGATCTTGTATAGACCATTGTAGTTCTTTTGTGGAGGATCCTTTGTGAAATGATCCTTGGTGGATAATGAAATCCTTCACCCGGTGAAGGTGGAGACGTAGAGCTTTGTGCTCGAACCTCAAAACAAATCTCTTGTATTTGCGATTGCCTTTTCTATTGCTCTTACTCTATTGATAATTCTTGCACTTATATTTTTACTTCTCTTGTATTTGCTATTCATTGCTTTCATTATATTCATCATTCTTACTTGTCGGTTTCACGCATCTCAATAAGAAGGCAATTAATATACATCAACTCTTAATCTCGAGGAATATAAATGAGAAGTTCTAGAGCCCTTCACGGGGAATCCGGCTTCACTTCTTACTTTGAGTTAACCATTTGCGTCATTCAATTTAATTGTTTAAATTCTGCATTTTTGCCATAAGTTTAGCATTACACCTATTCACCCCCCCTCTAGGTGTACTTTCAATTAGTAGCAGAGCATTGGACTTTAGTTTTTGATTTAACCACCTTAGAGAAATCTTTTTGCTAATTATTTCATTTGCACTATCATTTCGCTTTCCACACTAGCTCACATGGTCAAAAGTATTAAGACTCCACCCAAATTTGATGGTCTTAACTTTTCTATATGGAAAGTTAAGATGACCGTGTTCTTGTAATCCTTAGGAAGTCAGGTTGCAAAGGTGGTGACCAAACTCTTTAGTGTATCTGATGGTGATGAAGACATATGGTCCGAAATTACCACCAAGAAATTTGATGCAAATGCAAATGCTTACTATATATTGTTTCAAGTCTTTTATGATGATGATATTGCTAGGGTAATTCATTGCCAATTCATCTATGAGATTTGGTCACACTTAGTTGTCACGTACGTGGGGACATTATAAGTGAAGAGTGCTAAGATTGATCTCTTCGTTTTCAGTATCAAAATTTTGGTATGAATGAAAATGAAACTATTGATGACATGATCGCAAAGTTTACTAAAATCACCAATGATCTTACTTTTTTAGGTGATACTATTGATAATAATCAAAAAGTGAGGAAGATCATTCACACTCTTCCACAATCATGGGAAGTCAAAGTCACAACATTGAAAGAGCTCAATGACAAAGAAGAGATGTAGCTCATTGGTCTTATTGGCAACCTCAAAACCCATGAGATGGAAAGAAAAGCAAGAGAGGAGAAGGAACCACCAAAGAAGAAATCACTAACTTTCAAATTTACTCCTACCATCTCAGATGACGAAGATGATGATGATCAAGAAGATGATAAAGATTTATCCCTTCTTGTGAAGATGTTAGAAGGATGTACAACAAAGCAAAATTCAACAATTGAAGCAGATGGCAAGGGAAGGAGGAGAAGAAGATAGTTTGCTACAATTACCGAAATCCCGAACATGTCATTACCGATTGCCCGGATACAAAGAGCAAACACTCTACCTCCAAGAAGCCCTTCAAAAGAAGGCTTTGAAGGATACTTGGGATTCAGAGAGCGAATCCGAAGAAGAGGTGAACACAGCTAATGTGTGTTTCTTGGCTAATGAGAACACACTCATGGTAACATCCAAATCTTCTCTTAAAGAATGTGAATTGTCTATGGATAAATTAGATGAAGCTTTTGAAGAACTTTCAAACAACTATGATTTTCTTAAAAAGAAGTATTTAAAAATAAAAAAGAAAAATGAGTTCTTCAAAATACATTAGTTGTTATTTCTAAAGAAAAAGAAATTTTGTCTTCCACTCTTGAAAAGACACAAAAAGATTTTGATACACATAAAATCTCTTGCAAATCAAAATTTCTTATTATTGATGAAAATGATATTTCTACTTTTAAAAAACAAAATTAATAGTTTGAGTAATGTTTTAAAAAATTGTGAGTTTGACAAAGCTAAATTAGAGGTTATGTTTCCTAAGAGGCAAACTCAAAGAAAATCATATACTCTTCATGTTTACTCACACACAACATCATGCACACCATGCCACACATACTTCACATGCTCATGCTAGATATGCTCATTATGCTTACATACATCATGCATTTTCATATACCAAGGTATACTTATGCACCTTTTGAAGCCGCAAAGGCCACTTGGCCAAGTTTTGTTATGATAGAGTTAATGTTTCAAATGATTATGTTTGGTTTCATAAGACTAATACTCTAGATCCCAAGAAAATTTAGATATCAAATTCAACATTTTTACAATTAATGTAGATTTGTACCAAGGCTCCAAGACGTAGGAGCGGTGGTACCTTAATAGTGGTTTCTCAAGGCACATGACATGAGACATCAACAATTTTACAATGCTATCAAGGTATCATGAAGGTGGCACCGTCACCTTCAGAGATGATTCAAAGGACAAAATCATTGGTATATGTAACATCAAAATTGACTCATCTCCTTTAACTGAGAATGTTGTTTTAGTTTAAGGACTCAAGCACAATCTCTTGAGCATTAGTCAACTTTGTGACAAAGGTTTAAAGTTGTTTTTGATGATTTCACTTGTGATATTTTAGACAAGAAAATAAATGCTTGTATTCTTTCCAATTTTCATGTAAACAATATTTACATGATTGATATGTTGAATTTGCATTGCAATGTCGCTTATTTAAATGCTTTTAATGAAGATTCATAGTTATGACATAGGAGACTAGGCCATATTTCGTTTGACCATCTATCCTGAATTAATTCTAAAGAATTCAGTGAAGAGTATTCTTTATTTGAAGTTTGAAAAAGACCACATTTGTGATGCGTGCCAACTTGAGAAATAAATCAAGTCCTCTTTCAAAGCAATCAAGGATATTATGACATATAGGCCATTAGAGTTAATTCACATGAATTTGTTTGGTCCAACAAAAATCAAAAGCCTTAGTGGTAACTATTTTATTTTTGTTTTTGTTGATGATTTCTAAAGATATACATGGGTTTTCTTTTCAGAAACAAAAGATAAAGCTTTTTCATATTTCATGTTTTTAGAAAAAGAGTTGAAAAAGAAAAGAATATTCTAATTTTATGCATAAGAAATGATAGAGGTGGTGAATTCATCAACCATTCTTTTATTACCTATTATGAAGAAAATAGAATTAAACATGAGTTTGTCCTATAACTCTACAACAAAATAAAGTCATTGAAAGAAAAAATCACACTCTTCAAAAAATTGCTAGGACAATGATTAGTGAATATAAATTCCCTAAATATCTTTGGACCGAGGCCGTAAGCACTTCATGTTACATATCGAATAGAGTTTATTTTTGCAAAAACACTTCTAAAACTCCTTTTCAGATTTATTATTTGAGAAAATCAAATATTCCATATTTTAGAGATTTTGATTATAAATGTTTTGTATTGAACACTAAGGATAATTTAGGTAAATTTGATACCAAGTCCTATGAGGCTATATTTGTTGGATATTCACACATTAGTAAGGCCTATAGAATTTTCGATAGGTCAATTTTGATTATTGAAGAGTCTATACATGTGAAGTCTGAGGAATCTAATGACCTTGTGAAGAATGTTGTAGAAATTAATTTCTTAGGTAAAGATATAGAGAAAATATCATTGAAAGACTCACTACTGCAAAAAGAAGACAAACTAAAGAATGATGAACATGGTGAAGTTCAAGAAGTTGAAGTGGAGCCAACTCAGTCACTTCCAAAGGATTAGAGATATGCTACAAACCATCCAAAGAAGCTCATCATAGATGATGTATCTACTCACTCCAAACTTCATAATATTTGTGGTCATTATGCATTCATATCTCATATTGAGCCCAAGAATATCCTCGAAACCGAGGGCGACTCATATTAATTACTTGCAATGTAAGAAGAGCTCAATCAATTTGAGCACAACCAAGCTTGGCACCTTGTCCTAGACCCCATGACAAGCCAACCATTGGCACTAAATGGAGTTTTAGGAATAAGTTGGATAGGTCGAAAAATATTATTAGGAATAAAGTTAGGTTAGTGGCTCAAGGTTATACCCAAATTGAAGGTATTAATTTTGAGAGAATTTTTGCACCCGTAGCACGGCTTGAAGCCATACGGAAGACACATGCTTTTGCTTCTTTCAAAAATTTTAAGCTTTTCAAATAGATATTAAAAGTACATTTTTAAATGATTTTATCGATGAGGAGGTGTATGTTGAACAACCCCCTAGGTTTATTGATTCTACACATCCAAATTTTATTTATAACTTGATAAGACTTTACATGATTTAAAACAAGCTCCAAGAGCTTAGTATGAAAGACTTTCAAGTTTTCTTGTTTTCAATGGTTTTGTGAAAACAAAGTTGACACTAATAGTTTACAAAGCATGTAGATAATAATATTCAAATTGTGCAAATATATATTGATGATATTATTTTTGAATCTACTAATGAAAAGCATTGTATGGATTTTGAATCATGCATGAAAAAAGAGTTCGAAATGAGTATAATAGGAGAGCTCAACTACTTCCATGGACTCCAAAATAAAGCAAAAAAGTGATGGAATCTTCATTAACCAAGCCAAATACACAAGAAAACTTATCAAGAAGTTTGGGCTTGAAGATGCGAGGATTAACAAGACATGCATGGCCACCACAACTAAGCATGACAAAGATGAACAGTGTAAAAATATTGAAATTAAACTCTATTGTAGTATGATTAATAGCTTGCTTTATTTGACGGGTAGTAGGCCGAATATTATGTTTAATGTGTGTCTATGTGCTAGATTATAATCTTGTCATAAAGAGGCCTCACTTAATTGCGGTAAAATACATTATTAAATATTTTAAGAGTACTATTGGATGGGCTTGTGGTATTTGAAAACCGAACAATTCTCAATGACGAATTTTCCAGATGCCGACTATGCCGGTTGTAGAGTGGATAGGAAGAGTACTAGTGGAACTTGTCAATTTCTAAAAAATATCTTTTTTCATGGTTTTGCAAAAAATAAAATTTCGTAGCCTTCTCAATCGCCGAGGTGGAGTATGCTGCGACCGGGGCTTGTTGTGCTCAAGTCCTTTGGATGAAAGATACTCTCCTTAATTATGATTTACATTATGATCATATCAAATTATTTTGTGATAATACTAGCACCATTCATATGACCAAGAATGCAAATCAATATAGTAAGATCAAACAAATAGAGATTCGATATCACTTTCTTAGATATCACTATGAGAAAAAAGATATTGAAATTTATTATGTTTCTACCAATTTTCAATTAGCGGATAATTTAACTAAACAACTTGATTATAATAGATTTTCATTCATTTGTGGTGATTGAATATTTGCATTATGGATTGTTGAAAATTTTCATTCGTGTATCTCATAATTGTTGAAGTTTTCATTCATTTTACACGTGTTTATTTTAAATTTAGTCTCTTGTTTTACTCTTTTTGATGCATGACAAAAAAGGGGAGAAGTATTGTCAAGGGGAGAAGTATTATATGTATATGTATATGATCTTATCTATTTTTGTTTTATGTTCCTCTTCTTATAAAAAATTGTTTTGATAAAATACTTCTATGTATGTGATCCATTTTTGTTTTATGTTTCTCTTCTTATAGAAAATAGCTTTATAGAAAATAGTTTTGATAAAAGTTAGCATGTTTTGGTATAATAAGCTTTTATCTTATTTGTCACGCCCCGCTTCCCAAAATACGCTGAAGCGGAGACGCGACACGAGTCGGCGACGCATATACGCAAAGAAAATACCTCACGTATATGCGCTAAGCCTTAAGTAACCCGAAACAAGCTATAAATTTATACTATAATGAGTCAACGACCACTGCAATAATACATATAAGCATCCACGAATGATATCATATGAATAAAGAACTGGAATAACAAATGAATCTGGTATAACGAGAATCAGGAAATAATATGAAGACAAGAAAGATAAGAATACGGGAATCGAATAGGGAGAAGCTCCAGCTCTTCGCGAAGCGTACTGTCTCCTCGAACACCTGCACAATAGAAACAAAGCGTCCAATATCTGAACGTGCAAATCCAGGGTCATCAGAAAGCGACCTGGTGAGTGTGTGTGTAAAGGGAAGAGCTCGTGCATATAAATAATGTACACAGACTAATAACCAGATAATTACAGACAGAAGATAACTAAATAACATGAAAATAGATAACTAAAGGATAACTGCATAACAACATTAATGAAGATAAAAGTCAAATATCACAACTGTAAACAAGCAACGGATATCTGAAGGTATAACCAAGCATATGTCACTAGTCTGGTGTACAATCCTATATCTATCATAGTTTATATATATATACACAATCGGGTGATCACAGTTAGTCACAATACATTAACAGTTTATTATTATTAATTATGTCAACGAACACCAATTGCCACATGTAATAGACACATCCCATACTACACCTATTACACGTGTCAATCGAAGTCCTCAGTTATTGAAATTGATCGGTTGGAGACATTGTCTGTGTTTTAGGTGGGTCCCGTGCATACCCGGGACCACGGCCCAGACTCCTGGGCTGGACCAGGACCTACCGCAAGGTAGTCAGGAACATGTATAACAGGAACAGGAAACAGGACGGGGTGTCAGTTACCCCACGGGAACCCTGCAGTGGAACCCTCTTTTGGCTGCGCAACCTAAATCCTAGGTCCACCCAAAATACAGACGCTGTCTCCTCCATCAATCTCCCCAATCCCAGTGTAAGTTATTTAATATCATGTTATTAGTTTATCGAGATTACTTAATGTGCATGTTACTTGAATCACTGGGATAACTTGGTGGTAGTCACGGTAACAATATCAACATGTAATCAGGATACCGGTATAACATGGATATATAATATCAATGAACAGGATACCGGAATAACAGGAATATGTAACAAGTATAACATGAAGTGTCGTTACCGTGTAACAATATTTTCCAGCAATTAAGTAACATGTACAATAGTTATCAGGTCGATGAAGGTACACCTAGAGGGGGGGTGAATAGGTGTACGGCTAATCTAATGAACTAAATGCGAAAATTAAAAACTTAATTGCAACAACACTTAATGCAACTAACGAGTGTAGCCGAATTCCCAGTGAAGGGCTCTGGACTAACTCCTCTTGATTCCTCTGAATAAGAGTTGAGGCGCTATATGAAGTTAAGCACAAGTGAGGCACACAAACACACAAGCATGTATATGATATGGCAATATGAATCAATGCATAAAGTAAAGAGAGAGAGTTAGAGATAATGGATCAATCGCAAACACAAGTAATTTGTTTCGAGGTTCGAGCCACTGCTCTACGTCCCGGCCTTCACACAGAAGGATTTCCACTATCTCTATCCACACAGGACTCCCACACAGGGAACCTCCACTGAGGATTTAAGGTAAATACAACCGGGAGTACATTACTCCTCTCTCAACTGAATACAACCTCTCACTAGAGGCAATGCACACAATCACCACCTCACACAAGAGGGGTAGGCACTTAGCCAACAAACCAATCGCCTCACACTTGAGGGATTCCAATACAAACTCCACCTCTCACTAGAGGGAGTTAAACACAATCTCAACCTCTCACTAGAGGGAGCCAACCACCACTCCAAATCTGAAAACACCTAGAGGGGGGTGAATAGGTGTAAATGCTAATCTAACAATCTTTTTAAAACAAGTATGAATGAATGATGCAACGATCACTCAAAACAAGACTAAGAGCCGAATACCCGGTGAAGGGCTCTGAACTCCTTCCTCGTGATTCCTCTAGATATGAGTTTGAGGTGCGTATTGCAATCTTGTTGTATGAGTAATGATCGACAATGTAGCAAGAAATAAATTTAAAGCATTAATGAAATGTACACAAGATATATCACAATATATGAAAGAATAGTAATATCACAAGCAAGAAAGTAAGAGCAATAGAGAACAAAGAGAAAATCAATCGCAAACACAAAGTATTTGTTTCGAGGTTCGAGCCACCGCTCTACTCCCCGCCTTCACCGCCGTGAAGGGTTCCCACTATCCACCAAGGACTTTACAAGGTCTACCGAAGACCGGAGTACCGAATTCCACCACTTACAAACCTCTACCGAAGAGGTATCTCAACAAGAACAAGAAGAAGGAACAAGTAGCCAAGTGATCACCAAAAGGATCACAAACTTCTTACAAACTTTCTCTTTACAACTTCCTTATAGAATGAGGATGGGATTTTTGGCTCTAGAAGTGTAGTGAGAAAAACAAACTCAGTTGTAAATGAAACTTGCTTGTAAACACAACTGAAAAACAATGGCCAAGAAAGCAATGGAGAATTGAGAGCTTTGAAACTTTTTCTTTCTTTTGAAAACTTGTAAACTAGGGATTTTTCTTGGTGTTTTTGTAAGAGACCAATCCCCTCTATTTATAGGGAGAGGAAGGGATTAAAACACATTTAAATTAAGTTTATTTGATCAGAAAATAACCCCCAAAAAGTCAGAAAAGTCCTGCCACAAAACAGGGTGAAAATCAGAATTCAGATTTTCACCAAAGAGGAAAGAGCCGTTGGCAGCTGGCAGGCTTATCGGTCGACCGGTCCAGTCGACCGGCAGCCCTGTTGGCAACTAGCCGTTGGGCTCGGGTCGACCGGCCGGTCGACCGGCCGCAAAGGGCAAACACAGTTTTTAACTGTCGGTCGACCGCCAAAAAACAGAGAGCAAGCTGTTTTCGGTCGGTCGACCGACAGACGTGCACAAGCGTGCACGTCCAGGACACAGGACTCAGTCGACCAGGCGGTTGACCGTCCTGGCCTGGAATAGGTCCGATCGACTGGTCCGGTCGACCGCCAGGCCTGAAACAGTTTTTGAAGAAGGATTTTTCTGGACATGGGAAAATTTTCAAAATAATTTTGTAGGGAAATATGGCTAAGTAACATGCTGAAAAGATAGGTATACATGATATAAACAAGATATAAAATTTGTAAAGATTTGAATCATGTATAGAGACCAAAGCATGAACTTAAAACAAATACCAAAACTAAAAACTTGTATTTTGAAAAGTGTGTGTTTTTTAGAGCCAATTTACCACAACCTCAAACTTTAACAAACTAAGTCTTACAAAGGATCTAGGTGACTACAAAGTCTTCAAGTGAGCTTCTCCATATGATCTTGCAAGCTTGATTCTTGAACCCGAAATGAATCGACTTGAGTTAAAACAACCTTCCTTTAGGGAAGAAAACTCCATGAATCTTTAGAACCCTGAAACACACTTAAACATAAAACATGATTAGTACAAATAATATATTGTTTTGTAATCATCAAAACTCAATAAAAGAGGTGATTGTAACCTTGGGCCAACAATCTCCCCCTTTTTGATGATGACAAAACATATAGTTATTTTAAACATGGGAAAGGAGCTTGGAAGCTCCCCTCAAATTATGCTATGTATAAAAGAATGATTATGTGTAAAAGTGAATGGCTATATACATAAAGCATAAAAAGTATACAAAACACAATGCACAAAAACAAAATACAAAGTGCATAAAACTTCAAAACTAACTTCAAAACTAACTATTTCTCCCCCTTTTTGTCATACATCAAAAAGGGTAAAGAATAAAAAAAAAAATTTCAAGAATCTATAATACAAACATTCAACTCACCACAAATAAATGAAAATCTAGCATAGTCTAGAGGTTTTGTAAAAATATCGGCAAGTTGAAAATCGGTAGAAACATAATCAATATCAATATCACCTTTCTCATTATGATCTCTAAGAAAGTGATATCTAATGTCAATATGCTTAGTTTTACTATGTTGATTTGCATTTTTAGTCATATGAATAGTACTAGTATTATCACAAAATATTTTAATATGATCAAAATGCAAATCATAGTCAAGGAGAGTATGTTTCATCTAAAGAACTTGTGCACAACAAGCTCCAGCTGCAACATACTCCGCCTCGGCTATTGAAAGGGCTACCGAATTTTGCTTTTTGGAAGACCAAGAAATAAGACAATTACCAAGAAATTGACATGTTCCACTTGTACTCTTCCTATCTACCCTACAACCCGCATAGTCGGCATCCGAAAAACTCTTCATTTCAAATAGTCCGGTTTTCGGATACCACAAACCCATTTCAATTGTGCCCTTAAGGTATCTAATAATGCGTTTTACCGCTACTAAATGAGACTCCTTAGGACATGATTGAAAACGAGCACAAAGACATACACAAAACATAGTATCCGGCCTACTAGCCGTCAAATACAATAAACTACCAATCATGCTACGATAAAGCTTAATGTCTACACTTTTACCTTGTTCATCCTTGTCAAGCTTGGTGGTTGTTGCCATGGGAGTTTTGCTAGTTCTAGCTCCTTCAAGTCCAAATCTCTTGATAAGTTCCTTTGTGTACTTGGCTTGATTGATGAAGATCCCATCCTTTCTTTGCTTGATTTGGAGACCAAGGAAATAGTTGAGCTCACCTATCATAGACATTTCGAATTCTTCCTTCATGCATGATTCAAAAGCTTGGCAAAGGGTTTCATTCGTAGAACCAAAAATGATATCATCCACATAAATTTGCACAATAAGAATATCATTTTCAACATGTTTTGTAAATAAAGTAGTATCATTTTTTCTTCCTTAAAACCATTTGAAATTAGAAATGAAGAAAGCCTTTCATACCAAGCCCTAGGGGCTTGTTTAAACCATAAAGAGCTTTGTCAAGTTTGAAAACAAAATCCGGATGTGTAGGATCAACAAACCCCGGGGGTTGTTCAACATACACCTCCTCTTCAATAAATCCATTTAAGAAAGCACTTTTAACATCCATTTGAAAAAGCTTAAAATCTTTATATGAAGCAAATGCAAGTGTCATCCATATGGCTTCAAGCCGTGCTACGGGTGCAAAGGTTTCATCAAAATCGATACCTTCGATTTGAGTGTAACCTTGGGCAACTAACCTAGTTTTATTCCTAACAACGTTACCCGACTCATCCAACTTGTTCTTAAAGATCCAGTTAGTACCAATTGTTTGTCTATGTGGGGCCTAGGAACAAGGTGCCAAACTTGATTGCGCTCAAATTGATTGAGTTCCTCTTGCATGGCTAGCAACCAATATGAGTCGGCCTCGGCTTCGAGGACGCTTTTGGGTTCAAAATAAGAAAGAAAAGCATAGTATCCACAAAAATCATGAAGTTGAGAACGAGTAGTTTCCCCTTGAGATACTTCACCTAAAACAAGGTCCTTGGGATGATTTGGATTGTATCTCCAATCCTTTAGAAGTTGTTGAGTAGGCTCCACTTCAATTCTTTGAATTTCATTTCCTTGAGCCTCTTGATCCTTAGTTATACTTTCTTCATCATCCTTTGGCATGCCTTCAATAGTAGGTGAGTCCTTCAAAGTGACTTTCTCCATGTCTTCATGCAAAGAATCTATTTCTACAACATTCTTAACAAACACATTAGATTCCTTAAATTTTACATGTATAGACTCTTCAATAGTTAAAGATGACTTATTGAAAACTCTATAAGCTTTACTAGTATTTGAGTAACCTACAAAGATTGCTTCATAAGACCTAGCATCAAATTTTCCCAAATTGTCTTTTGTATTTAAAACAAAACATTTGCATCCAAAAACCTTAAAGTACGAAACATTAGGCTTTCTAGAAAAATAGATCTCAAAAGATGTTTTTGAAGTATTTTTGCATAAGAAAACACGATTTGATATATAGCATGATGTATTAACGGCCTCGGCCCACAAATAATGTGGGAGACCGTATTCACTAATCATTGTCCTAGCCATCTCTTGTAATGTCCGATTTTTCCGTTCAACTACTCCATTTTGTTGTGAAGTTCTAGGACAAGATAGTTCATGCTTAATTTCATGTTCTTCACAAAAAGAGATAAAGGGTAGGTTAATGAATTCACCTCCTCTATCACTTCTTATTCTTCAAATTGAAAAATCTTTTTCCTTTTCAACTCTTTTCTTAAAGGCTTGAAAATGTGAAAAGGCTTGATTTTTGTGCTCTAAAAAGAAAACCCATGTAAAACGCGAAAAATCATCAACCAAAACAAATGCAAAACGATTCCCACTTAGACTTTTGGTTTGAGTAGGACCAAACAAATCCATATGGATCAACTCCAAGGGACGTGATGTCATGATATCCTTGATTGACTTGAAAGAGGACTTGGTTTGTTTCCCAAGTTGGCACACGTCACAAACGCGGTCCTTTTTAAAGTTCAAGTAAGGAATACCCTTCAACATTTCCTTGTTGTTTAATCTAGATAGATGGTCAAAAGAAATGTGGCCTAATCTTCTATGCCACAACCAAGAGTCATCATCGAGGGCTTTCAAACAAGTGATATTGCAAGACATATTAGACAAATCAATCATGTATATATTGCTTTCACGAAAACCGGAAAATATACATGTGTTGGATAGTCTATCAATAACTTTACAAGTTAAATTATCAAAAACAACATCAAAACCTTTATCACAAAGTTAACTAACACTCAAGTGATTATACTTGAGGCCATCAACTAAAACAATATTTTCTATTAAAGGGGATGTACCAAGTTTAATATTACCAATACCGATGATTTTACCTTTGGTATCATCTCCGAAGGTGACGGTGCCACCTTCATGGTATCTTGATAGGGTTGCAAAGTTGTTGATATCCCAAGTCATGTGCCTTGAGCAACCACTATCAAGATACCACAATCCTTTACGTCGTTGCGCCTTGGAAAGTACCTACATCATTTAACAAATTTATTGACTTTGGTATCCAAATTTTCTTGGGTCCTTGAAAGTTAGTATTTCGAACCCAAACATTATGATGAGATGCATTAAGTCTATCATAGCAAAACTTAAATAAGTGACCTTTACAGCCACAAAAAGTGCATGAAAATACCTTCCCATACATGAATGCATGATGTGTGTGTGAGGGGTAAGCATGTTTGGGGGGTTTTGCATGATGTAGAGGTTGTGATGTATGAACATGAGCATGAGCATGAATAGCATGAGATTGTTTCTTAGAGGCTTGTTTCTTAAGAAACATAGCCTCAAGTCTATTCTTATCAAATTCACATTTTTTCAAAACAACTCCTAGAGAATCAATTTTCTCTTTAGCATGGTAATTTCATTTTTATCAACTTGTGGAAACTTATCTTTGCAAGAAATCTTATAGTTATCAAAATCTTTTTGGGTGGAAACTAAAGTAGAAGATAATTCATCTTTTTCTTTAATAAGAGTAAAAACTTGGTGATTAAGAGACTCATTTTCCTTTTTCATTTTCAAATATTTTTTCTTAAGAAAATTATAGTTATGTGAGAGTTCTACAAATGCTTCTCCTAATTCATCCATGGAAAGCTTATCATCAAAAGAAGTGGAAGGGGTTACCTTGCTTGTGCTTTCATTAGCCATGAAGCACATGTTGGCGGTATCAACTTCCTCCTCGGATTCACTCTCGGAATCCCATGTAGCCTTCAATGCTTTCTTCTTGTAAGGCTTCTTGGAGGTGGAAGGCTTGATTTTATCCGGGCACTCCGCAACAATGTGAGCTGGTCTTTGGCAATTGAAGTAAATAATTTTCTTCTCTTCTTTACCACCTTGCCATCTCCTTCTACCTTGGAACTTTGCCTTGTTGTACATCCTCCGAACGTTCTTCACAAGAAGTGAGAGCTCTTCGTCATCTTCTTCTTCATCGTCTTCGTCGGAGTATGAGGATTGACTCTTGAAGGCAATAACTTTCTTCTTGAAAGGAGCAATTTCTTCCCTTGCTTTTCTCTCCATCTCATGGGTCTTGAGGTTCCCAATGAGACCTATAAGCTCCATCTCCTCCTTGTCATTGAGTTCCTTTAAGGTAGTTGCTTTGACTTCCCATGAAGGAGGAAGAGCCCGGATGATCTTCCTTACTCTTTGGTCGTTGTCAATAACATCACCTAGAGAAGAAAGTCCATTAATGATCTTTGTAAATATTGTAACCATATCATCTATGGTTTCATTATCATGCATAGAGAAATTTTCATATTGGGAACGAAGAAGGTCTATTTTAGCCCGCTTCACTTGTGAGGTTCCCTCATGAGTAACAAGCAAGTGAGTCCAAATTTCATGTGCGAATTTGCAATGAATTACTCTAGCGATATCATCATCATTAAGTGCTTGGAGTAATGCATAGTGTGCCCTAGAGTTAGCATCAAATTCTTTGGTCTCAATTTCGGACCAAGTGGACTCATCACCGGTGGGTGCACTAAATGGTTTGGTCATGGCCTTTGCAACCCGGCTTCCTAGGGATTGCAAGAAAACGGTCATCTTATCCTTCCATATGGGAAAGTTAAGCCCATCAAACTTTGGGGGGGTCTTAATTCCATCGGCCATTTTTACTAGTGGAAGTGTGTGAAAAAATGGATGAAATGATTAGCAAATAATGGATCTCTCTAAGGTTGTTAAGTCAAGAGCCTAGAGACCAAAGCTCTGATACCAATTGAAAACACCTAGAGGGGGGTGAATAGGTGTAAATGCTAATCTAACAATCTTTTTAAAATAAGTATGAATGAATGATGCAACGATCACTCAAAACAAGACTAAGAGCCGAATACCCAGTGAAGGGCTCTGAACTCCTTCCTCGTGATTCCTCTAGATATGAGTTTGAGGTGCTATTGCAATATTGTTGTATGAGTAATGATCGACAATGTAGCAAGAAATGAATTTGAAGCAATAATGAAATGTACACAAGATATATCACAATATATGAAAGAATAGCAATATCACAAGCAAGAAAGTAAGAGCAATAGAGAGCAAAGAGAAAATCATTCGCAAACACAAAGTATTTGTTTCGAGGTTCGAGCCACCACTCTACTCCCCGCCTTCACCGCCGTGAAGGGTTTCCACTATCCACCGAGGACTTTACAAGGTCTACCGAAGACCGGAGTACCGAACTCCACCACTTACAAACCTCTACCGAAGAGGTATCTCAACAAGAACAAGAAGAAGGAACAAGTAGCCAAGTGATCACCAAAAGGATCACAAACTTCTTACAAACTTTCTCTTACAACTTCCTTATAGAATGAGGATGGGATTTTTGGCTCTAGAAGTGTAGTGAGAAAAACAAACTCAGTTGTAAATGAAACTTGCTTGTAAACACAACTGAAAAACAATGGCCAAGAAAGCAATGGAGAATTGAGAGCTTTGAAACTTTTTCTTTCTTTTGAAAACTTGTAAACTAGGGATTTTTCTTGGTGTTTTTGTAAGAGACCAATCCCCTCTATTTATAGGGAGAGGAAGGGATTAAAACACATTTAAATTAAGTTTATTTGATCAGAAAATAACCCCCAAAAAGTCAGAAAAGTCCTGCCACAAAACAGGGTGAAATCAGATTCAGATTTTCACCAAAGAGGAAAGAGCCGTTGGCAGCTGGCAGGCTTGTCGGTCGACCGGTCCGGTCGACCGGCAGCCCTGTTGGCAACTAGCCGTTGGGCTCGGGTCGACCGGCCGCAAAGGGCAAACACAGTTTTTAACTGTCGGTCGACCGGGCGGTCGACCAGCAAAAAACAGAGAGCAAGCTGTTTTTGGTCGGTCGACCGGTCGGTCGACTGACAGACGTGCACAAGCATGCACGTCCAGGACACAGGACTCGGTCGACCGGGCAGTCGACCGTCCTGGCCTGGAATAGGTCCGGTCGACCGGTCCGGTCGACCACCAGGCCTGAAACAGTTTTTGAAGAAGGATTTTTCTGGACATGGAAAAATTTTCAAAATAATTTTGTAGGGAAATATGGCTAAGTAACATGCTGAAAAGATAGGTATACATGATATAAACAAGATATAAAATTTGTAAAGATTTGAATCATGTATAGAGACCAAAGCATGAACTTAAAACAAATACCAAAACTAAAAACTTGTATTTTAAAAAGTGTGTGTGTGTTTTAGAACCAATTTACCACAACCTCAAACTTTAACAAACTAAGTCTTACAAAGGTTCTAGGTGACTACAAAGTCCATATGATCTTGCAAGCTTGATTCTTGAACCCGAAATGAATCGACTTGAGTCAAAACAACCTTCCTTTAGGGAAGAAAACTCCATGAATCTTTAGAACCCTGAAACACACTTAAACATAAAACATGATTAGTACAAATAACTATATATATTTTGTAATCATCAAAACTCAATAAAAGAGGTGATTGTAACCTTGGGCCAACAAAATCAACCTCTACACAAGAGGATAACACAAAGTAGGAGGGTTTACAACTAGTTAGTTTCCACAACCACAAACTAATTTCTTTTCCACAAAAAACAAAGATCCTATAGAGAGGATAGAATGATAAGCTCAAGTATGGAAAACAAAGTGTTTTTAACAAAGAAAATCACTTGGGAAAATCTCCAAATAGGTATAGAATTTTTAGACTAAAAACCAAATTCCCAAAAGACTATTTTCTTTAAAATAACAAACACTTTTAAAAACAAATGAAGATTGATCTTTAAAACACAAAAACTCTTTTGAAAAACTTGCTCTTAAAACAATAGAGAAGATCAGAATTTTTGGCTCTCAAAAACTTGGAGAAAACCTCTCTCAAAATGGGAATTTATAGGCCATGAAAAATTCTACCCGTTGGCAGCTGACACAGGCCAGATTGGCCTTCCAGTCGACCGACCGGTCAACCGGCCAACGGTCAAAAAATTGACCGTTGAGCCTGCCGGTCGACCGCCCGGTCGACCGCGCCCAGAACCAGAGAGCAACGGCTCTCTAGCCGGTAGACCGCCCGGTCGACCGGGACAACCCGAGAGTAGGTTGCCTTCAGTCGATTGACCGCCCGGTCGATCGGCCAACTAGGCTGGCCAGCGTGCACGTCCTTGTGCACGTCGGTCGACCGGTCCGGTCGACCGACTCTGAGTCCGGTCGACCGTCCCTGTCGACCGCCAGAGCCTGGCAGGGCATTTTCAGGACTTTAAACTTGGGTATTTTAATTCCAATTAAATCCCATAAAAACTCTAAAAATTCACAAAAATATTTTCTTATATTCTCTTTGAAATACAAACATGTGCGAAAAAAATTCAACACATATTGCAAACTATTTGAACCATTTTTGTGACTTACAAATTTTGCCAAAAATCAAAATCCGTATTTTTCCAAAACTTGAATTTTTCAAATGGAAATCCGATTTTTCCAAAACACATCCAAATACAAAACCATGATATTTAAACAACTTGAAGCATGTTGTATATGGATATAATCCAATATACATGAAAGATATATATATCAATGTTTTTTACTATAAATCCGAAAATACGTTTTGTTAAAAAACAAAACTCCAAATACACGAATAGGCATATCAAAATAAGTTTGTTTAAGATATGAAGCATACATGTATATAGAACAAATATAATATACATTAAACTATGTAAACTTGTTTTGAGTTTACCTATTCATGAAAACCAAGATTGGTTAAACCGAAAACTAAAAACCAATAAACATGAAACTAGAAACAAGTGTGTGTGTTGTGAACTTGAGCATATCACACTATCTAATCTTTAACAATGGATCTAAATAACTATTCTAAAACAAACCGAAGCCTTCTTGACGAACTCCTTCTTCAAGCCGACTCGATCCAAACGTGATCCACCGAGCTTGACTCCAACGAGTGCTAGATATGAACTTTGACGCTCAGGCTCTTGAATCACCATGTGAAAGCTCCAAAACACCTTTGTTGAAGCTGTCACCTACTAATATCTTGGTTAAGTATCTGTAACGCCCCGATCCGGCGGGTACGGAGACGTTACTGCGACGTATACACGCAAGTCAGAAATACCCTCACGTATATACGCTAACCATCAGTATAGGCAAGAATCAGAGTACGGAAGCAAATGGTGCATTATACATTCTAACATATGAGTACAATTACAAAGTTATCACCAGATGTGACAAATATTACAATAATATTACATCACCGATAGGCGCAAATGCGAGAATACACAGAGATGTACAAGTATGAATAGTACAAAAGGAGGCTCAGAGTCATAACAGGAAAACTCTAGAGCCGAACAGGAGGGCCTGGAAGGATGGGGCTCTGGACAGTCTGCTGGAGATCCACGCTACCGCTGCGCCACTCTGATCAGTAACTGGGAGAATCCACACGCTCCAATCTCCAAAACCTGGACATGAGGATCCAGAGGAGTCAGAACTCCCCGGCGAGTGGTGATGCGAAAGCCAGGTGGCGAGCATAGGTAAGCAAACACATGGTATAATACGACAAGAGCAGGAAACTGGTGGAATAGAACACATGTAGTAAAACAGAATGTGAGCAAGTATAACATAGAACCGATAAAACCGAATAAAAACCGATTACGAGCAAATCCGATTGTACAAGCTTAGGTCACGGCATCATGAGACTAGTACATCGAAGGAATAATCCAAACAAGGAAACCCTAATTTATATACCTTTATCCCATGTCACCGTAATCCAAACACATACAACCCGAGTTACAAAACAACACAACAATGGTATCTTAGCATCTTGTTATAATTGGGCCGTCTAAGTTGTAGGCTTCAGTATGCGTCCCATTCCACATACTTTCACTCACAACTTATAGAGCAAGTTATTTGAAAACTGATAAAGTTCGATGAACATGTTTCGGATGGGCCCCGTACATGCCCGGGACAACGGTTCAGGAGTATCCGGTGCTGAGCCGGAACGTACCGCTAGGTACCGGGACTTATTTACGCCCGAACAGGAATAGAGTATCGCAGATCCTATAGAAATAGGCCTAGGGCGTGTGCATACCCGGCAGGAATAAATAGGAGTAGGGGTGCCAGCACACCCCACGGAATCCCTGGTGGCCGCCAGGTGATCCCTCAAGTATGTGGCCACGCGCGGCTCGATAAGACCACCATAAATATGATTAATCAGGGCCCATCAGTTTCCCCCAAACCGGGTGCAAGTTGTCTTATTAGAATTTGTTATGTAATTATCAATTTACGGGAAATAACAAGAACAGGACATGATCAGGAATTTAGGAGTACATGAGTACTATAAAGTCAGGTCACTGTATATGTATAATACAGGATAACATGTACAAGATTCAAGTCACTGCATGTAATGCAGGATAACAAGTATAGTATTCCCGTAAATATGATAATCACAGGTCAAGTATTAAAATGTCAGGAGGCAAGTGATAAGTCACGTCATAGTAAGAAGCAAGTGTCAAGTGGCAAGTCGGGTGTCAGGTGATGACACAACAGTTGTCAAGTGATACAAACAGGTGTCAGGTATTAGCATGTAGATGATAGGTGTCAAGCAAAAGCATGTTAAGTATTAACATATCAAGCATGTACTTGTCAAGTGATAGAATAATAGTTGAACACAATCAAAGAAAGTGTTAGTTCCAAACAGTATAAATCATGAATAATACAAGTCGACCCGATGAAATGAGAAAGCCAAGAGGAAAGCGAGAACACTCGCCTAAATCTTCAGAAAATATAGTGAAATCCCCGATCTCCGGAATCCAGAAAATCAACGCGTCAACGCGTTAAAGAGAACGTGATGGAGAGTGGAGAAAATCAAGAGAGAGAAAGAGAATGAGAAAGAGGAGAGAGAAAGAGAGAACCAGAGAGAAAAGTACATGGAGAGACGAGTGAGTACAGGGAGAGTGAGTATGTACAGGGGGGACGCGGGCTAGAGAGTGAGACGCAGGGGTCGCAGACGCGGGTTCGCGTTGTATAAATGCCCACAACCGCAGGATTCGAGATCCGCGTTCAAGTCAGGACACGAGGAGGACGCGGACGCGGACGTGGGTTCCGCGTCGCGTTAACACAGACGCGGGCATGGGTTCCGCGTTGCGTTGATACAAAAACGCGAAGGGCGCGTTATACAAATGTCAAGAACGCGAAGATCGCGTTAAGGAATTGTTTGGACGCGGGGGTGAGATCCGCGTCAGCAATTTCACAACAGGAAAAATAGAGAGATAGAAAAACAAGGGGGAGATAGACGCAGGAACAGAGAAAGAGAGAGACGCAGGAAAGGGAGAGAGGGGGGACGCAGGTTTGGGGAGAAAATCAGGGAAGGAAAGGAAAAGAAAGGAAAAGAAAGGAAAAAGAAGGAAAGAAAGAAAGAAAAAAAGAAAGAAAGAAGGAAAGGAAAGAAAAGAAGGGAAGGGGGTTGATGGCCGGCGATGGCCGCGGTCACTGGTGGCGGCCGAAGACGGCCGGAATCTGGTAGCTCAAGCCCAAGCCCAAGCATCTCGTGGTGCAAGTATAGATCAAATCAAAAGTTAGAGTTTTGGAAATGAGGCTTCGGAGAGCGAAGCTATAGCTCATCGGAAAGAGCACGACGAGGAGAGGAAGATGGCATGGTCGTTGGTGGCCAAGGTGGAGTATGTGGTGGTGGGAAAGGTGGTGAAGTTGGTGGTGGAAGTGGGTTCCTTGTGTTTTATGGTGGAAAAGAGGAAGAAGAAGATGGTATGGAGGTGTTGTTGTTGTTGGAAATGGAGGAGGAGATGGAGGTGGAGGAATTGATGGAAGAAATTGGTGGTGGAGGAGATGGAGAATGAAGGGAGGTGGCCGGCCAAAGAGGCCACCATGGCTGAGGTTTTGTTCTCTACTGGCTGTTAAAGGAAGGAGGAAAGAAAAGTAAATGAATGAAAGAGAGAAGAAAGTGGGGTGCTTTTATAAGGAAAAAAATAATATAATAAGATTGCCATCCAATCCTATACATAAAGAACTTGCGTCCACTTAAAAAGTTGCGTCCCCATCAAATGGAAACCTGCGTCTGGCCAAATGAACTTGACGCGGAGAAAAATCCGCGTCCAGGAGGATAAACGCGAATTTCGCGTTTAACAGAGGAGAGAGAAAGTCATAATACTTGATGGGAGTTGATCTGAAGTGCATTAAATGCAGTAAGGAGAGAATCTCTGCATTAAATGTGGGTTGGTGAAACTCGCGTCTAGCGAGGAGAGAGAAAAGAGAAAAGTAGAATGTCTGGATAATATTCCGGTATCTGGGAAACACCGAAGACTCCGGAAAAGTCCAAAAAATAAAGTAGCTTGGAAAGCCTCCCAAAAATTCTCAAAAATATAATATTATATAAAGATTTTTGGTGAAATCGATTTTCAGAATTCAATCCCATTTTCAAAATAAAATCACAAAGTTAACCGTCAATATCGGTCTACACCGGGTTGGCCGGATTTTGATAGAATCTGAAAAATCTCAGAAAATGCCTAAAAGGAGAAAATATAATCCTAAGAAGTAATATGAAAGCGAAATCTAGAAATTTGATTCCAATTGCAAACTAAAATTCCTGGAATCAACCAGCGATACTGGCCGACACCAAATCCAGTGGAATTTTGATAAATTCAGAAAATTCTCAGAAAAAGTATTTAGATAGAAAATATGATTTTAAGAAGTTACAGGAAAGCCATTTTTAGAATTTCAATTCCGTTTGTAAATTAAAAATCCGAGAGTCGGTCAGCGGTGTTGGTCAACACCGGTTTTGAAGATTTACAACTTAATTCAGAAAAATTTCAGAAAATCATAGCAAATGTAAAATATTGGAAAATGATGTTTGAAACTGAAATTGGTCAAATCAGAATACCAGAAAGTCCAAATCGAGCAATACTCTAGGATCGGTCCCCCCGTTCAGAGCAGGGCTGACTCCGAGTTCACGAATCCAGATCCAAGGCAAAACGATCACATAAATAATCCATAATACAAAACAGATACTGAAACCAAATAAAAAAAATATGATCAAAAATATAAATACGCAACTAAGTACGTATTCCGGGAGCGGGGTGTTACAGTATCTGAAACTAAACATCATAAGATTATTAGTAAACCTATAACTACATGAGTTAATCATCATCAAAACTAGAGTGGAAGGCCTCTGGGCTAACAATCTCCCCCTTTTTGATGATGACAAAACTCATGGAGTTATATATGCATGGATTAAAGTTAAGCTTCAACGAAGCTCCCCCTTAACTCATGCATAGCAATAAAAAATAAATATATGCAATGAATACTAAACATGGATATGCATAAACATGCATAAAACAATAAACATGCTCTTGATACCAAACTTTTAAAATAAATTCCTTTTCCTTTTGTTTAAAATAAACATATTCTTAAATACTAATTACTCTTGATACCAATAAAACAAAACATGTTCTCTTGATACCAATATCAACAAAACACCAAAACTAAACACAATTCTCTTGATGATATAAACTGTAACAGCCGATTTCTAACTTATATATTTTCACCTCCTAATTATCTGGATCATCTGTTGATCATCGGTTGAAGGGATTTATTTCGAATTTTTCTCTCTCTCTCTTTCTTTATCCTCAAAATACTAATAATAATATCAAATGTTAAATTTTGTTATAAATGAAATACTTTCCTAATGGAAATACGGTAAATAGGGAGTATATGGAATTTGTGTATGGTGTACCTTATGCTAGTATAAATAAGGTACTAGTATAAATAAGGGTATGTCACATGGGTATTTCAAAAAAAATCATGAATTACTTAATTAAAATCTAGGGTATACTAAGAATAATACATGGAGATAGTGGAATGGGGTAGGTGTGCATGTAGGGGAGATCTAGGGCTAGGATCATCTTGATTTAAGTTTGGACAAGTGGCAACTTGAGGGGGGATCTCACCTTGTAAATTACACTAATAAAAGAACTTATTCCTATTTGCCCTCCCCATCTCCTACGTTCAGATCTGAGAGAAAAGAAAACTTTCCTTCTCTGTATCTTCTTCTTCCAAACCCTAGATCCCTCAGTTATCTCTCCTATTCCCCACTATAACTCTCTCTCCCCTCCTTCTTTGCATCCCCGGCCGGAGCCAGGGGACGAGACGCGCGCAGCCGCGCGCTGCCGGCCAGGCCACACGCACGGCTTGGAATAGGGGGGACGCGCATTAGCCGGAGGAGGACGAGAGGTATGGATTTGGGCTAATTTTCAAGTATGGAGCAAGCCCTAGATCTGAAATTTTGGGTTCCAAAACTCCAAATTTCAGGGGTTAACTCGAACTGAAAGTAACCAAGGTAATCATCTATGTCTCCTCTTATTGTTGATTGTATATGTGATCTAAAATTCCCTATGTTTCATTTGCTAGGGTTGTTGGGTGGGGAGTACGATCACGGGAACTAAGGAAGAGATCAATCTACAAGTGAGTAGACTACTACACTCACTAGTTTTTCTTGTAGACATGGATTAAATTCAAGTACATAATGTATGGAAGACATGAAGGATTGAGGAAAATTTGGGAATGATGTCACGTAGTATTAGAGTAAGCTAGTCATCATGGGATTAGCATCATGTTCCTTTCCTCTTTTTCCTAGATGGTTATGTGAAAAGATTCACATGGTAGATGCTAGTGATAATTAGATCTACATAATCTTCCATAGTAACATACATGAAATGCATATCTAGGGGTGTTAAGTCTTAAGTATTTTCCAACATGAACCTTGTGGAGAGCATAAATATGTATTGTTATTACTCTGCACCCAATGTATGCGAAATCCTTACTTATTACTCATGGGTAAGAAGAAAGTAAAGTGGAACCTCTATACAAGAAAAAGGCATGGGTCCTTATAATCATAAGACTTATACATGTTCACACGTGTTGTAATTAATAAGAATTATCGTGTTTAGTTTTTATCCGATACATATATCATGTGCCGAATAGTATGATGATTGTGTGACTTATACTTGGCATGTTTGCTTGGAGGAAGGGGCCGGGCGGGAGCCAGTAGGAGGGGAAGACGGTGGTTATCTTTCAGTGTATGTATACGTAATTATGAGGAAGAAGGGGCCGGGCGGGAGCCGGTAGGAGGGGGGAAGACGATTGTCATGTGTCATATATATATATATATATATAGACACACATACATATATATATAGATACATACATATACATATAGATACATACATATACATATATATATATATATATATATATATATATATATATATGTACATATACACACATATATATATATATATATATATATATATATATATATATATATATATATATATATATATATATATATATATATATGTACATATACATATATATGTATATACATATACATATATATACATGTATATACATATATATATATATGATCTTTGTTTGTATTTAAAAGGAGGAAGGGGCCGGGCGGGAGCCGGTAGGTGGGGGAAGACAGGGAATTTGAACTTTATGCTTATGAGTGATGAATGTATGTGCCTCATTAATAAAGGATATGGTGTATTTTCTGAAGGTGATATTATATAATAAGGGTATTAGGCAAGGTAAAAGCATATACATAGGAATATCCATGTAGGAAATTAATTGATGAACTTGCTCTCATATGTACTCGGAAAGAATCTTTTGAGTAAATAAAAGAAAGTTTGGTAGTTGAGACTTTTAACTAATATATTGTATAAGGATATAGGGGTGGATAGGAGAGGGTCACATGGTAGGGGTAGCAGTCATTATGTTCATATAAGACCTCCTCGGACCCCTCAAGGTATGTTTGCGATAGAATTTCCATCTTATCAGTTCCTAGTTGCTTGTGTAGTTTGCTCACTGAGCCGTTGAGCTCATTCCCTTTTTCTTTCGCCCATTTCAGGTTTGGATAAGGAAAGGGACTGCTTTAGCTCGAAGAATTTAGTAATGGGACGAACGACATGCTATTCATACTGTTTTTTTTGGGTTAACTCTTTACATATTTATGCTTTCCTTTAAGTACTTTCTAGCTTGATATGTTATGGTACAACTATTGTATGTAACTCATCCTTTGTAATATTCTGAGACTAAGGACTTATGGTACATGGGATGTTTTGAAAACTAAGACTGGTGATCGTATTTAGTAATGATGTGTTAAAGATCAAATATCCTTGATGTACATGTCATTAAGACATAGTGGAAACATACATTGAGAATGTAATATTTTGAGGATGAGATATATTTATACCTCGTGATAAGTAGGCCGTGTGGGCCAAAATTCTTATGGGAATAAGTAGGCCGTGGAGCCGAAATTATTGTTCTATGTCATGTAAAAATGTGAAACTTTAGGGGATACTGTCGAATTTTTCTGACATAAAGCATGGAGATTGGGATAATTGGGAGTTACCAGACTAATCTTGTCTCTCAGAAACTGGGACCATTACAGTTGGTATTAGAGCCGTTTAGACGAGGTTAGTCTAGATAGATGTAGTGCAGTATCTGATTTTGTAACTGTGTGTCACTTGTATGTGTGCTTGCGTAAGTTAGACGAGCGGTATTGGAGAAACAATGGAGTCTTAGGTGTGACTGACCCTGAAATGTATGGTATTTAACTGTTCTCTTACATTTGAATTTGGGTACCCGTATACCTTAGTTCAAATGGATCCTGCGAAGGGTGCAGGCCCTTTGTATGGATTTCCAGTGGTATGGGACACTGGGGAGGGAGAGCAACGAAAATATCACACAGGTCGGGGTTAAACCAATGGGAGGGACACCCGAGTCCAATAGAGAATCTATGAAAGATGGGTATGATTAAAGAATTGATGATTCTCTAACATGTCTTTTTATATACATGCAACTTATTGTTTTGAGGAATTGGAAGGCAAACCATCTAATGTAAATCCTTACTGTTGGCCCAAAGGCCTTCCACCCTAGTTTTGATGATGATTAACTCATGTAGTTATGTTTACTAATATTCTTGTGATTTTAAGTTTCAGATCATTAGCAAGATATTAGTTGGTGATTAGCTTCAACAAAGGAGTTTAGAAGCTTTTCATGGTGATTCCAGGCCAAAGCATCAAGATCATACCTTGCCTAGCTCATGGATCACGGTGTTTGTGGATGAGTCGCCTTGAAGATGAAGATCGTCAAGAAGACTTAGGTATCCATAGTTTAGATAGTGTGTTTTAGATCCTTTTGTAAAGCTTAGTATAGTTGATATGCTCAAGTGCACAACACACAGAAGTTTTATGTTTGGATTTTGGTTTTTCGGTTTTTTAGTTTAACCGATATGTGTTTTCATGAATGATTGATCAAAACAAGTTTACATAGTTTTTATGTATATTAGATATGTTCTAGATATACATACATGCTTACACTTCCAATACAAACTTATTTTGACTATCTTATTCATGTTTTGAAAAATCAAGTTTGATAAAAATACAAGTGTTGGTTTTGATAAAATTTGCAAGACTCAAAAATGAATTGATATGATTGATATATGTCTTGAAATTTTTATCACTTGTTTATGTTTCAATATAAAATGTTAAAACAAGTTTTGGTGATTTTTAGAAGACTTAAAAGATTTTTCAAAATATTTTTAAACTGGTTTTCTGACCTAGATTTCTGTTCCAGGCTTCAATCAGTCGACTAAGTCAACTGACCTAGTCGACTTGGCTGAAGTCGGTCGACCGGGTCGGTCGACCGACGTGCACAAATCTGTGCACGTTTGGCAGACTTTGGACGGTCGACCGTCCGGTTCGACCGAGTCTGAAAGCAGTGCTCTCTGTTTGTTTGGGTCGACCGGGCCGGTCGACCGTGGTTGCCCAACGGTCACATTTCTGACCGTTGGCGGTCGACCGGGCTGGTCAACCGTCAGTCTATCAGGCTGCCACATCAGCCTAACGGCTAGTTTTCTGATGGGGCTATAAATACCCCATTTGTTTGAGGTTTTAGCCAGATTTTTAAGAGCAAAAATTCTCAGTTTTCTGAAGTATTTTTAAAAGATTTCAAAAGTGTTTTTGGGCTAAAAAGAATTCATCTTATTTGTTTTAGGTTTTTGGAAAAATCAAAGAAAAGAGTATTTTAGGAGATTTGTCTTGGTTTTCATTCTATATCTTTTGCAAGAATTTTCCCAAGTGTTCTTCTTTGTTGCTTGTTTTCCAAACACCTAGTTTTTCACACTTGAGCTATCTTCTATCCTAATCTATTAGGATCTTTGTTTTGTGGAAAAAGAGAAAAGAAAGAGAGATTGTTTGTGGTTGAAAGAAACCACCTGTTGTACACCCTTGTTCTTATTGTATCCCTCTTTGGTAGAGGTGATCGGGTGATTGGTTTGCTCCCACTAGTGAGAGGTGGAGTTTGGTTTGTAACCCTCTTCGGTAGAGGTGTTGGTTGTTGGCTTACCCCTCGGTTGTGAGGTGGTTGTTTGAGAGGGAGTTCGGTACTCCCTTGTTGTAAAAATTCTCTTTGGTAGAGGTTCCCTCGGTGGGAGATAGTGGATTGGAAATCCTACACGGTGGTGTAGGCGGGGATGTACAGCTGGGTGCTCGAACCTCGAAACATATCTTGTTGTTTGCGTTTGATCCAATATCTCTCAACTCTCTCTCTTTATATTGTGCATAGCATCATACTTCATTCATATCATATGTTGCTTGTTGTGCCTTGCATATTTCATATTGCTATATCTTGTATATGCTTGGTTGTTTGTGTGTGCTTCACTTATACTTAACCACAAGAGCTTCACATAGCACCTCAACCCATTCAAGGGGAATCAAGAGGAGTTAGTCCAGAGTCCTTCACGGGGAATTCGGCTACACTTGTTGGTTGTATTAAGTGTGTTTGCAAAATTGTTTAAGCTTCCACATTTAGCGCATTTAGTTACTAGATTAGCATTAACACCTATTCACCCCCCCTCTAGGTGTTTTTCACTTACTTCTACAGATGGGAGATTCTGATATGTCAGGATCATCATCCGATGGTGCGGAGTCAGAAAGTTTGAGTCGGATAGCAGATCACATGGATTGGGTTTACGAATCAGATGAAACTGATCCAGCAATCATCTTTAATGGCCCCCCAGACAGCAAGAATACAGTGGGTCTAGTGGGACATGATGACGAAGATGCAGTTAGTGAGGCTGAGAGTGTTATGAGAAAAATGCCAGTAACTGTGGACCCGGAGTCTTGCCCAGCGATGAGTTAAATCCCGAAGGAAGGATTTTTTTGGAGGTATTTAGTGAGACTCCAGCTGGGCCGAAGATATGGATCTTTACGATGACCACGAGTATTGGAGATGTGAGAATGATGCTATATTGGAGGAAGTGAATCCTGAAGAAGAAGAAGACCCTGAGGAAGTGAACCCTGAAGAAGAAGAAGACCCTGAGGAAGTGAACCCTGAAGAAGAAGAAGACCCTGAGGAAGTGAATCCTGAAGAAGAAGAAGACCCTGAGGAAGTGAATCCTAAAGAAGAAGAAGACCCTGAGGAAGAGGACCTAGAGGGAGGTGATTCTGTAGGGGACAATAAGGAGGAAAGCTTCACTTGTTCTAATATAACTCCCTGAGAGGGACCTTGGTGGGTGGCATTTTGGAAGGAGAAGTGTTGGCTCATATAAGTAGGGCTTTTTGGGGTGGGAAAGTTATTGTATGTGTTATATAAGCAATGTGTGTGAACGATATACCTCATTATAAATGCACTTGTATGTTTTGTAAGAATGTAAGCATGCCAATGTAAATCTTGTTATGAAAATATTTTGAAGATAAATGAAACTAGTATTTTGTATATGGGACTTGCTTCTTTTTGTTGTCATTATACTATCGATGATAAAACTTGGATTATTCTTTTAGGTATAGATGGACTTGAACTTTCCTCCACCTGATGCTAACTCTGAAGGCAGTGTCCCATTGCACAGTGCAATCGGAAGCGTCCATCCCCCGACAAATCATGAGTTTGTGGGTGATCAATCAAATGTCAACCAGAGAGTTCTGGACGGGGTGCCGGATTGGTTAGTGTAACTGGCAACTATAAATAACCCACGAAGAGCTCTAGAGCAATTTCAGAAGTTAAATCCACCAGCATTTTAAAGGAGGGGCTGACCCAATACAAGCTGAAGAGTGGCTTCGCCAGATTGAGAAGATATTAGATGTCATGGAATGCACTAAGAATCAACGAGTATCTTTTACCTCTTTTATGTTCCAAGGGGAGGCAGAACGTTGGTAGGAAATGATTAAAAGTGAGGCTAAAACCTTGGGAAAAGAAATCTCTTGGAACTTTTTAATTAAAAAGTTTAATGAAAAGTACATACCAGGAGTGATGAAGGACAAGCTTGCAATGGAATTTCAAGATCTGAAATAGGATCATTTGACAGTGAGTCAGTATGAAGCCAAGTTTACTCAACTTTCAAGATATGCTGAGAAGCTGGTGTCTGAAGAGGAGGATAGGACAAAAAGATTTGTGAGGGGCTTGAAGCCTGAAATTAGGAGTAAATTGAAGCCAAGCTGTAGAGAAGGCACTAGAAGTTGAAAGGGATATGCAAGAAAGTCAGGAAGTAAGGACCAGAGAACTGCCTTTCATAAAGCGCCCCCGGTATACTAATACACCGAGCTTTGGAGCTTACCCCATGAGGCCCGACAGAGGTGTCGGTCTCCCCTAATGCCCGTCCAAGGAACCAGGGTGAACTCGTGGCCTAGGAGTAGGGGGTTGCCTCATGCTGCGTCACCAATATCCTCCCCACGCTCCAGCTTTGCGGGGAACCTGTGATGTCCAAGGTGTAACCGAAATCACAATGGCAGTTGCTCCATCGGTAAACAATACTTTGCTTGTGGCAGACTAGGTCACATGAGGAGAGATTGTCCAACTTTACACGGGCATCCAGGAGCTAGTAGGGGAACAGGTAGGCCGACCTTGGGCATCGCCCCAACAACAGGAGGACCAAAATCGCCTTTAGGCAACCTGTTAACAAGGCTCGTACAATCATGACTCAGACATCAGTTCAACAACCCAGAGCTCAAGGAAGAATGAATGCAGTAACTCAGCAGGAGGCTCGAGCATCTAACGCAGTGGTCGAAAGTACTGTTTGTATATCTGAAAATATTGCTCGAGTATTATTTGATCCCGATGCTACCCACTCCTTTATTTCTTCATCATTTGCAACAACAATTAACAAGGAATCTGAACCTATGAGTTATCAACTAGTGGTGTCAACCCTGTAGGCGCAAAATGACCACTAGTGAGTACTATAAAGGATGTGAAATTATTATAGGAGAAATGAAAACACAAGCAGACCTGATTAAAATAGGAAAGATGGAATATGACCCCACCTAGGAATGGATTGGTTGTCAACATATCGTGCTCATGTAGACTGTCACCAGAAAAGAATAATTTTTAAGTTAGAGGGAGCTCCAGAAAAAGTTTATGAAGGGGCGAAGAATAAAATTTGCACTCCAGTCATTTCAGCCATAAAGGCCACTAAGTTATTGAGGCAAGGATGTCAAGGATTCCTAGCAACCATTATTGGTGAGGAAGATAAGATGATAAAAATTGAAAACATAGAAGTTATAAGAGAATACCCTGATGTATTTCCGGAGGATCTACCCGGCTTACCCCCAGATAGGGAAGTAGAGTTTTCCATTAATCTTCTACCAGGGACAAGTCCCATATTCAAGGCACCCTATAGAATGTCGCCCGCAGAAATGAAAGAATTGAAGGACCAGCTGCAAGAGTTACTAAGTCTCAGATTTATTCGGCCGAGTGTATCACCTTGGGGTGCTCCCGTATTATTTGTAAAGAAGAAGGATGGGAGCATGAGACTGTGCATAGATTATCACGAACTGAACAAAGTCCTATCAAAAATCGATATCCACTGCCGAGGATTGATGACCTTTTTGACCAACTTCAGGGTGTCAGCATATTTTCTAAGATAGATCTAAGATCTGGATACCATCAATTAAAGATTAAACCGGAAGATGTTTCCAAGACGGCTTTTCGGCCAGATATGGCCACGATGAGTTTTTAGTGATGCCATTTGGTTTGACCAATGCCCCAGCAGCATTTACGGACTTGATGAATAGGATCTTTCAGCCATACCTAGATCAATTTGTGGTGGTGTTTATTGATGACATACTAATTTACTCAAGAAGCACAAAGAACATGAAAGGCACTTAAGGATAATATTACAACTATTGAGAGAGAACAACTCTATGCAAAACTTAAGAAGTGTGAGTTCTGGCTGGATAAAGTTGGATTCCTGGGTCACATCATAGATAAGGAAGGAACATCAGTGGATCTTGCGAAGATCGAGGCGATTAGGAGTGGCCTCGACCTACCAATGTCACGGAAGTGCGAAGCTTCCTAGGATTGGCTGGGTATTATAGGAGGTTTGTAGAAGGATTCTCCAGAATAGCGGCATCCTTATCACAGTTAACCAAGAAAGGCCTCAAATTCTATTGGGAGATAGTCAGGAGAGAAGTTTTCGAGAATTAAGGATAAACTAACATCGGCTCCAGTCTTAGCCATGCCCACTGGGACTGAAGGTTATGTTGTATACAGTGATGCGTCAAAGTCGGAACTGGGGTGTGTATTGATGCAACATGGGAGAGTAATTGCATATGCTTCTAGACAACTAAGGAACCATGAGAGGAATTACCCAACCCATGATCTCGAGCTAGCGCAGTCATCTTTGCCTTAAAAATATGGCGACACTACCTTTATGGGGTCTCATGTGATATATATACAGACCATAAGAGCCTAAAATACATCTTTACCCAAAAGGAGCTGAATATGCGTCAAAGAAGATGGTTGGAGTTAATGAAAGACTATGATTTGACCATTCAGTACCACCCCGGGAAGGCCAATGTGGTGGCAGATGCTCTTAGTAGGAAGTCTGGAGGATCCTTGGCAGTATTGTTAACCCAACAGACTGGTCTATTAAAAGAGATAGAGAGGATGCAGCTAGAGGTTCTAATAAAAGAACCCAGGTGGGGGAAGGGTCAGGTAAATCAAGTCAGCATTGGTTTCGACCTCCATGAAGAATCAAAGAAGCATAACTAAAAGATGATCAGGTAATTAAGAATGTGAAAAGGGTGCAAAGAGGTGAAACTCAAGATTTTATCATTGTTAAAGACTTGCTAAGAAAGAGGAGACGAATATATATACCTCCAGATTTTAGGCTCAAGGAGCGATTTATGACAGAAGCTCATTGCACCCCTTATACCGCACATCCTAGAACAACTAAGATGTATCAGGATCTACGAACAAACTTTTGGTAGGAAGGAATGAAGAAGGACATAGCTAAATTTGTACAGAGATGTCTGATATGCCAACAAGTCAAAACTGAACACAAGAAGCCTCCGGGACTCCTCATGCCCTTGCAAATCCCTGAATGGATGTGCATCAATATTACTATGGATTTTGTTACAGGGCTTCCTAGATCCCCTCAAGGATATGATGCCATATGGGTGATAGTCGACCGACTCACAAAGTCCGCTCATTTCCTACCTATTCGAATAAACTATTCGATGAATAGGTAACCCAAATCTACCTCCGAGAATAATCAGGATTCATGGAGTACCTGAGACAATTGTGTCAGATCGAGACCCTCGGTTCCAATCAAGGCTCTGGGTCAGTCTATCCCAAACTTTGGGCACTAAACTGCATCCAAGTACAGCTGCGCATCCACAAACTAACGGGCAGACAGAAAGAACTATTCAAATATTAGAAGATATGTTGAGGGCATGCGTATTGGATTTCGGAGGCAATTGGGAAAAATACCTACCACTAGTAGAGTTTGCATATAACAATAGTCACCAGTCAACTATAGGGATGCCGCCATTTGAAGCTTTGTATGGAAGGAAATGTAGATCTCCAATTTGTTGGGAAGAGATGGGAGACCGGAGATTGTTCTGAACCGATTTAGTTAAAGAAACAACAGAGAAAATTCAAATAATAAGAAAGAGAATGAAGGCGGCCCAGAGCAGACAGAAGACATACGCAGATCGGCGTCGGAGACTGTAACGCCCCGATCTCAAGGATACGGAGACGTTATGGCGACGTACATACGCAGGCGGAGATACCCTCACGTACGTACGTTAAGCCTCAGTACAGGAATAACCCCATATATACATGAGTTCCAGCATGAAATAAGTACAAGAATACCTGTAGATAGAGGTTAGTGATCATAATAGATAGGAAAAGCGGGATAAATAAGATAACAGAAACAAATCACAAAGATACCTATGAATGATCTCGGGGACGAGTCTCCTATGTGACTTCAATGGACTATCGACAATACGATAGCTCGGATCTCCAACCTGAGCACGCAAACCCAGGGTCGTCAGAAAGCGACCTAGTGAGTGGTAAAATAAAGGGGCAGTAATATGGACTATAGTAATACAAGCACTATAATATATAATACACGTTTATGTAATAGTGATACCATATAATAGAAATTTAATAATCTGTAGAAATCTAAAAATGTCATATTTTAATACCATTACCAAGTAGCATGTTATCATTAGGTCATGTCTACAGTAGTCTCATGTCTGTCTCTAATAAACCTATTGGCGTGATGCATGTGAACATGTAGATGAAGTATGCAACCATTCTATAGCGATGTGAGTACACGGGATAGTGTCGATATGATATACAAGAATTAAAGGCATGCAATGCAAGGTATCATGTACATGTAGGTGTGTCACCACATGGAGTGTAACAAGTATCAGGTAATGTAGCAAAGTCTACAGGTAACATGATAGTGGATTAAATGATCAGAATAGTAACAAGTACAACTACACAATAGCATACATGTATCAGGCAAGTCATGTTATTTATCCAATAATCACAATCAGTACCACCTGTATTTTAATCAATCTCTTCCAGTGTCCCATATCACTGCAGTTCATACTGGAGCCCGCACTCCAGTCGAACCCATCCGGACATGGCATACGGGTACCATTATCCAAACGAGAGAGTGACCAAATATAAGTGTTCCCGACGTCACTATTGTGTATACTGTTTTATTATGTTAATTGGAAACCCAATAGTCAAGGAGATCTAGTCAGGTGAGTGTACCCCGTGCATACCCGGATCACGGCCTTAAACAGACCCCTGGCTGCTGAGACCAGGGCCAGCCCGCTAAGGCTGTAACATGTAACAGGACTCATGAGCTAAAATAATAACGGGAAACAGGAGCTCATGAGTTATAACAGACGGTAGCCAACACTACCGCGTCCCCTGCAGTGGGACAAATGATGGATCCAGACATCCACCCGACAAGATCTAGTCAACCGTCAAGTCTCCTACAACCCCATCTTATATCTCATACATTTAATGTACACAGGGTATCAGGAACAAGAAAAGTATATGATCATGTAACACGATCACAGGACATGAGCTCTGTTGATAGCACGAACACGATAACGAAAACGGAAACAATAGATGTGGGATTTTAGAGGTGGCCCCCGTGGCTTGGATCCCGTGGCACTTAGTTCCACACATCGCATATCAACAGCTCATGTATTCAGTAACGGAATATCAGTAACGGGAAACAATCATGCAACAGTAATACATGAATATACAAGTAATATAAACAGTGATCCATATGACAAGAATATAGAAACAATATATACATGCGTAACAGTGATGTGTAAATAGGACATAACTGTGTACCGAGCATCCATGTAACGATGATAACAATAATATGAAATGCGGTATTCCGTGATTGGTATATCCGAGTACCAGTTGAACATATATGTGTAGCAATAATCCGTGTAACATATCTGTGTATTACTAGTACATGTAATACAGTGGTCAGTGTATAATGTAATATACCATGTCCAGTGAACTACAGTATCCGTGTAATGATGATACCAGTGCATGAATAACGGTGTCTAGCATTCATGTCTAGTGACAGTGTAGTGTAATAGAGTATCTGTGGATCAGTATACATGTAACGATAGTTATCTAACTGTGATACAATACATGAAATAATAGTGTCCAAGCATATGGTAACAAATGACCCGAATATCAGTGGCTGTGCAGGTATGTTGGCTGTGTCAGAGTTTATATATTTCAGTATTTATTGTTATTATTATTAAAATCACCTATAGTTATATTAATCAGGAAGCAACTTGCAATATTATAGTTTATTCCTATTACAATATACAAGTTATTAATTAACAGTTTACAATGATTTATCCATAATCAAGATTTATGACTAAAAGCAATCATCAATTTAGGATCTCTAAATAAATATAATTTATAAAAGAAAAACACTCACTAACTGGCCATGGGAAGGTAGCTATCTTTCCCATGATCGCAGCGTTTCCAGAATCATCCAGATCGAACACCGGATGCTCCAGATATCGCCCAAACACTAAAAGTAATAGAAATGGTTTAAATATTTAATAAAAATATCTTAAATGCAATTTATAAGAATTAGCAAGGGATTTTCTGTAATATTACCTTTATTGGGTTTGGATGCGGGTTTGGTAAGATACCGTGGTCGGGTTTGGATCCATACCCAAACCCAAAACTTAAGTTAAATGGATATTGGGTAATTTGGGTTAATGGGTGCCAACCCAATAGGGTTATTGGGTTCGGGGCACACCCGAACCCAACAACACACAGCAGCAGCAGCGGCAAGCGGCCGGCCAGCTTAGCTGGCCGACGACCAGCGGACCCGCCGGCGGCGATCTAGCCGCCGGCGGTGGTCACACAGAGAGGGGGAAGAGAAAGAAAGGAGTAGAGAGAGAGAGAAAGAGAGAGCGGGAGAGAAAAAGGGCAGCGGGCACGGCCAGGCCCAGCCTGGCCGCCTTGCGACGGTTTGCCTAGGCCGGCGACGGCGCTCAGGCCGCCGGCGGCGGTCTGGCGCCGCGCACGAGCGGAGGGGGAGAGAGTGAGAGAGAGCAAGAGAGGGGGAGGAGTTTACAGTAAAAGAAGAAGGAGAAGAAAAAGAAAGAAAAGGAGGAGGAGGAGAAAAGAAGAGGAGAGGGTGGCGCCTGGCCGGGGGCTCCGGCAACGGCGGTGCGTCGGCCGTGTTGCGCCACAGAACCCACAGAGAGAGAGAGATAGAGAGAGAGAGAGAGAGCTTGAGAGAGAGAAAGTAAAATAGAGAGTTTAGGGGAGAGAGACGTTTTAAAAAGAAGAAGGAGAGAGAGATGGCGGTGGGTTAAGGAGGTAGGGAAGAAGCCTGTAGAAGAAGAAAGAGAAGGAGAAAGAAATAAGTAAGGATTAATTAATTAATATTATTTTAATAGGTTAAAATTTGCCTAGTTCCGAATAGTCCCTAAAATTCTGTAAAAATAGATAATATTACTGAAAGAGGACTGTGAAATCGGATTCATGAATAAAGTCAGGTTTTCAAGTTAAATCCTAAAGTGTTTCACCGACACCAGGGCGACACCGGTTTGGCCCAATTTTTGATAAATTTAGAAAAATTTTAAAAAATACCAAAACGTAGCTAATGTGATTCTAAGACATAAGGTTAAAGCAGATTCTCAAAATTCTACTCCGTTTGTGAATTAAAAATCGTAGAGCCGATTCTCGTATCGGTCGACACGACTACGGAAGATTTTCCAAAATAATCAAGAAAATTTCAGAAAATTTTGAAAATCTCAAATATTGAAAAATAATATCTGAAACTGAAATTGGCTCAATCTGACTATAGAAAGGTCAAATCAATTTTATACGTCTTATCGAGTACTGATACTGTGATACGTACATCAGGGATCAGGGGTTACATTTCTCCCCACCTTAAAAAAAATTTGTCCTCGAAATTTCAGCTCAGGAGGAGAATAATATTTACAGTCATGTAGCCTGAAGGTTACGGGCCACGACGCTTATGCTTGCGCACACTCTGATATCGATAGTGACAACAGGGTGGAGGATTGGTATCATGAGTCAAAGATGAGAATCAGAATCCACAGGATGAAGAGAAAACAAGAAGGAAATCAGAGTATTCTGATTGATCACTGAAATGAGGGATAGAAAAAAGCATCAATGAACGAATTTCAATGAGTGGCATTCTGTATCCATAGCTGGAATCCCCAAATTCAGAATTATAATCTGAATCTGATTGTACTGTAGTATGAGCCCGAGGGTTGACCCAGGTGGTTACCCACACCAGGTGTGAACCTAAGCTCTGATACCACTATGTAACGCCCCAATCTCAAGGATACGGAGACGTTATGGACGTACATACGCAGGGCGGAGATACCCTCACGTACGTACGTTAAGCCTCAGTACAGGAAATAACCCCATATATACATGAGTTCCAGCATGAAATAAGTACAAGAATACCTGTAGATAGAGGTTAGTGATCATAATAATAGGAAAAGCAGGATAAATAAGATAACAGAAATAAATCACAAAGATACCTATGAATGGTCTCGGGGACGGTCTCCTATGTGACTCCAATGGACTATCGACAATACGATAGCTCGGATCTCCAACCTGGCACACAAACCCAGGGTCGTCAGAAAGCGACCTAGTGAGTAGTAAAATGAAGGAGGCAGTAATATGGACTATAGTATACAAGCACGATAATAATATATAATACACGTTTATGCAATAGTGATACCATATAATAGAAATTTAATAATCTGTAGAAATCTAAAATGTCATATTTTAATATCATTACCAGTAGCATGTTATCATTGGTCATGTCTACAGTAGTCTCATGTCTGTCTCTCAATAAACACTATTGGCGTGAAGCATGTGAACATGTAGATGAAGTATGCACCATTCTATAGCGATGTGAGTACACGGAATAGGTGTCGATAGATATACAAGAATTAACCTGCAATGCAAGGTATACATGTACATGTAGGGTGTTCACCACATGGAGTGTAACAAGTATCAGGTAATGTAGCAAAGTCTACAGGTAACATGATAGTGGATTAAATGATCAAGAATATTAACAAGTACAACTACACAAAAGCATACATGTATCAGGCAAGTCATGTTATTTATCCTAATCACAATCAGTGCCACCTGGTATTTTAATCAATCTCTTCCAGTGTCCCTATCACTGGCAGTTCATACTGGAGCCGCACTCCAGTCGAACCCATCCGGACATGGCATACGGGTACCATTATCCAAACGAGAGAGTGACCAAATAACAAGTGTTCCCGACGTCACTATTGTGTATACTGGTTTATTATGTTAATTGGAAACCATAGTCAGGAGATCTAGTCAGGTGAGTGTACCCCGTGCATACCCGGATCACGGCCTTAAACAGACCCCTGGCTGCTGAGACCAGGGCCAGCCCGACTCGCTAAGGCTGTAACATGTAACAGGAACTCAATGAGCTAAACAATAACGGGAACGGGAGCTCATGAGTTTATAACAGACGGTAGCCAACACTACCCCCGTCCCCTGCAGTGGGACAAATAATGGATCCAGACATCCACCGATCCGACAAGATCTAGTCAACCGTCAAGTCTCCCCCAACCCCATCTTATATCTCATACATTTAATGTACACAGGGTATCAGTATAAGAAAAGTACATGATACATGTAACACGATAACAGGACATGAGCTCTGTTGATAGCATGAAACACGATAACGGAAAACGGAAAACAATAGATGTGTGGATTCTAGAGGTGCGCCCCTGTGGCTTGGATCCACGTGGCACTTAGTTCCACACATCGCATATCAACAGCTCACGTATCAAGTAACGGGAATATCAGTAACGGGAAACAATCATGCAACAGAAATACATGAATACAAGTAATATAAACTGATCCATATGATAAGATATAGAAACAATATATACTTGCGTAACAGTGATGTGTAAACAGGACATAACTGTGTACCGAGCATCCATGTAACGATGATAACATAATATTAAATGCGTATTCCGTGAATTGTATATCCGAGTACCAGTGGAACATATATGTGTAGCAATAATCCGTGTAACATATCTGTGTATTACTAGTACATGTAATAATAGTGGTCAGTGTATATGTAATATACCATGTCCAGTGAACTACAGTATCCGTGTAATGATGATACCAGTGCATGAAATAACGGTGTCTAGCATTCATGTCTAGTGACAATGTAGTGTAATAGAGTATCTGTGGATCAGTATACATGTAACGATAGTTATCTAACTGTGATACAATACATGAAATAATAGTGTCCAAGCATATGGTGAACAAATGCCCAAATGTCAGTGGCTGTGCAGGTATTTTGACTGTGTCAGAGTTATATATTTCAGTATTTATTGTTATTATTATTAAATCACCTATAGTTATATTAAATCAGGAAGCAACTTGCAATATTATAGTTTATTCCTATTACAATGTACTAGTTATTAATAACAGTTACAATGATTTATCCATAATCAATATTTATGACTGAAAGCAATCAATCAATTTAGGATCTCTAAATAAATATAATTTAAAAAAAATACTCACAAACTTGCCATGAAAAGATAGCTCTTTCTCACGATCGCAACGGTTCCAGAATCGTCCAGATCGGACACCGGATGCTCCAGATATCGCCCGAACACTAAAAGTATAGAAATGGGTAAATATGTAATAAAAATATCTTAAATGCAACTAATAAGAATTAGCAGGGGGTTTTCTGTAATATTACCTTTATTGGGTTTTGGATACGGGTTTGGTAAGATAACGGGTCGGTTTGGATCCAATACCCAACCCAAAACTTAAGTTAAATGGATATTGGGTAATTTGGGTTAATGGGTGCCAACCCAATAGGGTTATTGGGTTCGGGTGTGACCCGAACCCAACAACACACAGCAGCAGCAGTGGCTGCGGCTGCTGCCGCTCCTCTACAGGCGGCTGCCAGCTTAGCTGGCCGGCGACCAGCTAGACCCGCCGGCGGCGGGTCTAGCCGCGGCGGTGGTCTCACAGAGGGGGGGAAGAGAAAGAAAGAAGTGGAGAGAAAAGAGAACGAGAGAGAGCGGGAGAGAAAAAGGGGCAGTGGGCAGCGGCCAGGCCCAGCCTGGCTGCCTTGCCGGCGGTTGCCCAGGCCGGCGACGACGCTCAGGCCGCCGCCGGCGGTCTGGCGCCACGCACGGAGCGGGGGGGGAGAGAGAGTGAGAGAGAGCAAGAGAGGGGGAGAGGAGTATAGTAGAAGAAGAAGGAGAAGAAAAAGAAAAGAAAAAGGAGGAGGAGGAGAAGAAGAAGGGGAGAGGGTGGCGCCTGGCGGGGGCTCCGCACCGGCGGTGCGTCGGTCGTGGTGCGCCCACAGAACCCACAGAGAGAGAGAAAGAGCTTGAGAGAGAGAAAGTGGGATAGAGAGTTAGGGGGAGAGAGAGACGTTTTAAAAGAAGAAGGAGAGAGAGATGGCGGTGGGTTAAAGAGGGGGGAAGAAGCCTGTAGAAGAAGAAAGAGAAGGGAGAAAGAAATAAAGTAAGGATTAATTAATTAATATTATTTTAATAGGTTAAAATTTGCCTAGTTCCGAATAGTCCCTAAAAATTCTGTAAAATAGATAATATTACATGGAAGAGGACTGTGAAATCGGATTCATGAAATAAAGTCAGGTTGCAAGTTAAAAATCCTAAAGTGTTTCACCGACACTAGGCGACACCAGTTTGGCCCAATTTTTGATAGATTTAGAAAAATTCCCAAAATACCAAAACGTAGCTAATATGATTCTAAGATATAAGTTGAAGTAGATTATCAAAATTCTACTCCATTTGTGAATTAAAAATCATAGAGCCGATTCTCTGTATCGGTCGACACTGAATACGGAGATTTTCCAAAATAATTAAGAAAAATTTCAAAAAAATTCTGAAAAATCTAAAATATTGAAAAATAATATCTGAAACTGAAATCGGCTCAATCTGACTAATAGAAAAATCAAATCAATTTATACGTCGTATCGAGTACTGATACTGTGATACGTACATCAGGGATCAGGGGTTACATTTCTCCCCACCTTACAAAAAAAATTTTTCGTCCTCGAAATTTCAGCTCAGGAGGGAGAATAATATTTACAGTCATGTAGCCTGAAGGTTACAGGCCCACGACGCTTCCGCTGCGCCACTCTGATATCGATAGTGACAACAGGGTGGAGGATTGGTATCATGAGTCAAAGATGAGAATCAGAATCCACAGGATGAAGAGGAAAACAAGAAGGAAATCAGAGTATTCTGATTGATCACTGAAATGAGGGAGTAGAAAAAAGCATCAATGAACGAATTTCAATGAAGTGGCATTCTTGTATTCATAGCTGGAATCCCCAAATTCAGAATTTTAATCTGAATCTGATTGTACTGTAAGTATAAGCCCGAGGGTTGACCCAGGTGGTTACCCATACCAGGTGTGAACCTAAGCTCTGATACCACAATGTAACGCCTCGATCTCAAGGATACGGAGACGTTATGGCGACGTACATACGCAGGGCGGAGATACCCTCACGTACGTACGTTAAGCCTCAGTACAGGAAATAATCCCATATATACATGAGTTCCAGCATGAAATAAGTACAAGAATACCTATAGATAGAGGTTAGTGATCATAATAGATAGGAAAAGTAGGGATAAATAAGATAACAGAAATAAATCACAAAGATACCTATGAATGGTCTCGGGGACGAGTCTCCTATGTGACTCCAATGGACTATCGGACAATACGATAGCTCGGATCTCCAACCTGGGCACGCAAACCCAGGGTCGTCAGAAAGCGACCTAGTGAGTGGTAAAATGAAGGAGGCAGTAATATGGACTATAGTAATACAAGCACGATAATAATATATAATACACGTTTATGCAATAGTGATACCATATAATAGAAATTTAATAATCTGTAGAAATCTAACAATGTCATATTTAATATCATTACCAAGTAGCATGTTATCATTGGGTCATGTCTACAGTAGTCTCATGTCTGTCTCTAATAAACACTATTGGCGTGAAGCATGTGAACATGTAGATGAAGTATGCAACCATTCTATAGCGATGTGAGTACACGGGAATAGTGTCGATATGATATACAAGAATTAAAGGCATGCAATGCAAGGTATACATGTACATGTAGGGTGTGTCACCACATGGAGTGTAACAAGTATCAGGTAATGTAGCAAAGTCTACAGGTAACATGATAGTGGATTAAATGATCAAGAATAGTAACAAGTACAACTACACAATAGCATACATGTATCAGGCAAGTCATGTTATTTATCTAATAATCACAATCAGTACCACCTGGTATTTTAATCAATCTCTTCCAGTGTCCCATATCACTGGCAGTTCATACTGGAGCCCGCACTCCAGTCGAACCCATCCGGACATGGCATACGGGTACCATTATCCAACGAGAGAGTGACCAAATAACAAGTGTTCCCGACGTCACTATTGTGTATACTGTTTTATTATGTTAATTGGAAACCATAGTCAAGGAGATCTAGTCAGGTGAGTGTACCCCGTGCATACCCGGGATCACGGCCTTAAACAGACCCCTGGCTGCTGAGACCAGGGCCAGCCCGCTAAGGCTGTAACATGTAACAGGAACTCAATGAGCTAAAACAATAACGGGAAACGGGAGCTCATGAGTTATAACAGCCGATAGCCAGCACTACCCCGTCCCCTGCAGTGGGACAAACAATGGATCCAGACATCAACCCGACAAGATCTAGTCAACCGTCAAGTCTCCCCTAACCCATCTTATATCTTATACATTTAATGCACACAGGGTATCAGGAACAAGAACAGTACATGATACATGTAACACGATAACAGGACATGAGCTCTGTTGATAGCATGAAACACGATAACGGAAAACGGGAAACAATAGATGTGGGATTCTAGAGGTGGCCCCCGTGGCTTGATCCACGTGGCACTTAGTTCCACACATCGCATATCAACAGCTCATATATCAAGTAACGGGAATATCAGTAACGGGAAACAATAATGCAACAGGAATACATGAATATACAAGTAATATAAACAGTGATCCATATGACAAGAATATAGAAACAAATATACATGCGTAACAGTGATGTGTAAACAGGACATAACTGTGTACCGAGCATCCATGTAACGATGATAACAATAATATGAAATGCGGTATTCCGTGAATTGGTATATCCGAGTACCAGTGGAACATATATGTGTAGCAATAATCCGTGTAACATATCTGTGTATTACTAGTACATGATAACAGTGGTCAGTGTATAATGTAATATACCATATCCAGTGAACTACAATATCCGTTTAATGATGATGAAATAACGGTGTCTAGCATTCATGTATAGTGACAGTGTAGTGTAATAGAGTATCTGTGGATCAGTATACATGTAACGATAGTTATCTAACTGTGATACAATACATGAAATAATAGTGTCCAAGCATATGGTGAACAAAGGGCCCGAATGTCAGTGGCTATGCAGGTATGTTGACTGTGTCAGAGTTATATATTTCAATATTTATTGTTATTATTATAAATCACCTATAGTTATATTAAATCAGGAAGCAACTTGCAATATTATAGTTTATTCCTATTACAATGTACAAGTTATTAATTAACAGTTACAATGATTTATCTATAATCAAGATTTATGACTGAAAGCAATCAATCAATTTAGGATCTCTAAATAAATATAATTTATAAAAGAAAATACTCACAAACTGGCCATGGGAAGGTAGCTCTCTTTCTCACGATCGCAACGATTCCAGAATTGTCCAGATCGGACACCGGATGCTCCAGATATCGCCTAAACACTAAAAGTAATAGAAATGGGTTAAATATGTAATAAAAATATCTTAAATGCAATTAATAAGAATTAGCAGGGGGTTCTGTAATATTACCTTTATTGGGTTTTGGATGCGAGTTTGGTAAGATAATGGGTCGGGTTTGGATCCAATACCCAACCCAAAACTTAAGTTAAATGGATATTGGGTAATTTGGGTTAATGGGTGCCAACCCATAGGGTTATTGGGTTCGGGTCACACCCGAACCCAACAACACACAGCAGCAGCAGCGGCAGCGGCTGCTACCGCTCCTCTGCAGGCCGGCTACCAGCTTAGCTGGCCGGCGACCAGCGAGACCCGCGGCGGCGGGTCTAGCCGCCGGCGGTGGTCACACAGAGAGGGGGAAGAGAAAGAAAGTAGTGGGAGAGAGAGAAAGAGAGAGCGGGAGAGAAAAAAGGGGCAGCGGGGGGCAGCGGCCAGGCCAACCTTGCCGCCTCGCGGCGACGGTCTGGCGCCACGCACGGAGGGGGGGGGAGAGTGAGTGAGAGAGAGCAAGAGAGGGGGAGAGGAGTTACAGTAGAAGAAGAAGGAGAAGAAAAAGAAAGGGAGGAGGAGGAGAAGAAGAAGGGGAGAGGGTGGCGCCTGGCCAGGGGCTCCGGCACCGGCGGTGCGTTGGCCGTGGTGCGCCCACAGAACCCACAGAGAGAGAGAAAGAGCTTGAGAGAGAGAAAGTGAGATAGAGAGTTAGGGGGGAGAGAGAGACATTTTAAAAGAAGGAGAGAGAGATGGCGGTGGGTTAAGGCGGTAGCGGTAGGGGAAGAAGCCTGTAGAAGAAGAAGAGAAGGGAGAAAGAAATAAAGTAAGGATTAATTAATTAATATTATTAATAGGTTAAAATTTGCCTAGTTCCGAATAGTCCCCAAAAATTCTGTAAAATAGATAATATTACATGGAAGAGGACTGTGAAATTGGATTCATGAAATAAAGTCAGGTTTGTAAGTTAAAAATCCTAAAGTGTTTCACCGACACCAGGCGACACCGGTTTGGCCCAATTTTTGATAATTTAGAAAAATTTTCAAAAATACCAAAACGTAGCTAATGTGATTCTAAGACATAAGGTTAAAGCAGATTCTCAAAATTCTACTCCGTTTGTGAATAAAAATCATAGAGCCGATTCTCAGTATCGGTCCGCACCGACTACGGAGATTTTCCAAAATAATCAGAAAAATTTCAGAAAATTCTGAAAAATCTAAAATATTGAAAAATAATATCTGAAACTGAAATCAGCTCAATCTGACTAATAGAAAGGTCAAATCAATTTTTTACGTCGTATTGAGTACTGATACTGTGATACGTACATCAGGGATCAGGGGGTTACAGAGACCCTTGGAGTTGCAGAAGGTGACAAAGTTTTCCTTAGAATATCTCTATGAAAGGAGTGATACACATGGGCAAACGAAATAAGTTGGATCCCCGTTTTATCGGACCTTTTGAAATATTGGAAAGAATTGGACCACTGGCCTACGGTTAGCCCTGCCACCAGAAATTGAGAAAATACATAACGTATTTCATGTGTCGCAATTAAGGAAATACATACCAGATCCCAGTCATGTCCTCAGTTACTCACCACTACAACTCCAAGAGGACTTGTCATATACGGTGGAGCCAGTACAAGTTCTAGATCGTAAAGGAAAACAATTACGGAACAAAGCGATTCCTTTGGTAAAGGTATCGCGGAGGAGCCAGGAGATCGAAAAAACTACCTGGGAACCAGAGGAGGAAATGCGGAAACCTACCCACAGCTTTTTTAAGGCGCGTTGAGCTTCGGGGTCGAAGCTCCTTAAAGGGGTAGAAATGTAACAACCGATTTCTAACTTATATATTTTCACCTCCTAAGTATCTGGATCATCGGTTGATCATGGTTGAAGGGATTTATTTCGAATTTTTTCTCTCTCTCTCTCTTTCTTTATCCTCAAATACTAATAATAATATCAAATGTTAAATTTCATTATAAAGAATTACTTTCCTAATGGAAATATGGTAAATAGGGAGTATATGGATTTTGTGTATGGTGTACCTTATGCTAGTATAAATAAGGTACTAGTATAAATAAGGGTATGTCACATGGGTATTTCAAAAAAAAATCATGAATTACTTAACTAAAATCTAAGGTATACTAAGAATAATACATGGAGATAGTGGAATGGGGTAGGTGTGCATGTAGGGGGAGATCTAGGGCTCGGATCATCTTGATTTAAGCTTGGACAAGTGGCAACTTGAGGGGGGATCTCACCTTATAAATTACACTAAAAAAGAACTTATTCCTATTTTGCCCTCCCCATCTCCTACGTTCAGATCTGAGAGAAAAGAAAACTTCCCTTTCTATATCTCTTCTTCCAAACCCTAGATCCCTCAGTCCTCTCTACTTTCCACACTCTAACTCTCTCTCCCCTCCTTCTTTGCATCCCCGGCCGGAGCCAGGGGGATGAGACGCGCGCAACCGCGCAGCCACGCACAGAGCGCAGCAGCAGTAGCGCGCGTGCGCGCGCTGCCGGCCAGGCCGCACGTGCAGCCTGGAATAAGGGGGACGCGCATTAGCCGGAGGAGGAGGAGAGGTGTGGATTTGGGCTGATTTTCAAGTGTGGAGCAAGCCCTAGATCTGAAATTTTGGGTTCCAAAACTCCAAATTTCAGGGGTTAACTCGAACTGAAAGTAACCAAGGTAATCATCTATGTCTCCTCATATGTTGATTGTATATGTGATCTAAAATTCCCTATGTTTCATTTGCTAGGGTTGTTGGGTGGGGAGTACGATCAACGGGAACTAAGGAAGAGATCAATCTACAAGTGAGTAGACTACTACACTCACTAGTTTTTCTTGTAGACATGGATTAAATTCAAGTACTAATGTATGGAAGATATGAAGGATTGAGGGAAAATTTGGGAATGATGTCACGTAGTATTAGAGTAAGCTAGTCATCATGGGATAGCATCATGTTCCTTCCCTCTTTTTCCTAGATGGTTATGTTAAAAGATTCACATGCTACATGCTAGTGATAATTAGATCTACATAATCTTCCATGGTAACATACATGAAATGCATATCTAGGGTGGTTAAGTCTAAGTATTTTCCAATATGAACCTTGTGGAGAGCATAAATATGTATTGTTATTACTCTACACCCAATGTATGCGAAAACCTTACTTATTACTCACGGGTAAGAAGAAAGTAAAGTAGAACCCTATACAAGAAAAAGGCATGGGTCCTTATAAATCATAAGACTTATACATGTTCACACGTATTGTAATTAATAAGAATTATTATGTTTAGTTTTTATCCAATACATATATAATGTGCCGAATAGTATGATGATTGTGTGACTTATACTTGACATGTTTGCTTAGAGGAAGGGGCCGGGCGGGGGCCGATAGGAGGGGAAAGACGGTGGTTATCTTTCAGTGTATGTATACGTAATTATAAGGAGGAAGGGGCCGGGCGGGAGCCGGTAGGAGGGGGGAAGACGGTGGTCATGTGTCATATACACACACACACACATACACACACACACACACACACACACACACACACACACATATATATATATATATTTATCCATATGCTATATATATGATCTTTGCTTATTTATAAGGAGGAAGGGGCCGGGCGGGAGCCGGTAGGTGGGGGAAGACGGGGAATTTGAACTTTATGCTTATGAGTGATGAATGTATGTGCCTCATTAATAAAGGATATAGTGTATTGTCTGAAGGTGATATTATTTAATAAGGAAATTAGGCAAGGTAAAAGCATATACGTAGGATATCCGTGTGTAGGAAATTAATTGATGAACTTGCTCTCATATGTACTCGGGAAAGAATTTTTTGAGTAAATAAAAGAAAATTTGGTAGTTGAGACTTTTAACTAATATATTGTATAAGAATATGGGGGTGGATAGGAAAGGGTCACATGGTAGGGGTAGCAGTCATTTATGTTCATATAAGACCTCCTCGGACCCCTCAAGGTATGTTTGTGATAGAATTTCCATCTTATCAGTTCTACTTGCTTGTGTAGTTTACTCACTGAGCCGTTGAGCTCATTCCCTTTTCTTTCGCCCATTTCAGGTTGGATAAGGAAAGGGACTGCTTTAGCTCGGAGAATTTAGTGTTGGCCCAAACGACATGCTATTCATACTGTTTTTTTTTTTTGTTAACTCTTTACATATTTATGCTTTCCTTTAAGTACTTTCTAGCTGATATGTTATGGTACAACTATTGTATGTAACTCATCCTTTGTATATTCTGAGACTAAGGACTTATGGTACATGGGATGTTTTGAAAACTAAGACTGGTGATCGTATTTAGTAATGATGTGTTAAAGATCAAATATCCTTGATGTACATGTCATTAAGACATATTTTGGAAACATATTGTGGAAACATACATTGAGAATGTAATATTTTGGGGATGAGATATATTTATACCTCGTGATAAGTAGGCCGTGTGGGCCGAAATTCTTATGGGAATAGGTAGGCCGTGAGCCGAAATTATTGTTCTATGTCATGTAGAAATGTGAAACTTTAGGGAGATGCTGTCGAATTTTTCTGAGATAAAGCATGGAGATTTGGGATAATTGGGAGTTACCAGACTAATCTTGTCTCTCAGAAACTGGGACCTTTACATAAACTAACAAATAAACAATAAACATGCATATAAATTCAAATACATGCATATACTCAAATACTTCTCCCCCTTTTTGTCAATCATCAACAAAGGGGTCAAAGAAAACAATATTCTCCCCTTTTTGTCTAAACAAAAAATTATCAATAAGGAGTGAAATCAAAACAAAACTTCTTGATACCAATTGTAAGAAAAAATATATCAATTGTGCATCATGATATCAATAAAACATACAATTGAAAGTACATAAAACAAATACCAATTGTAAGTAAATAAAACATGTTCAAGAAATCAACCAAAAATTTGATATTAATTGATACAATTGTAAACATATAGATAATCTTGATATCAATTGTAAGATTAGTACCAATGAAAATAATTTTTCATTAGGAACATATGATACCAAAAAAATAATCATTTCATTTTCAATCAGTTTTCAATATAAAGTGTGGGAGTAAAATACGAAAGGTAAACAAACCAATTGAAAAGTGAAATATGAATTTTCTCTCCCTTTATGAAATACCAAACAAATAATACATAAGCTTGTGTAAAATACCAATTGAAAATACTCAATTGAAATATAATGGACATTTAAGAAATCAAGCTTAGCATAATCAAGATTTGTGCTCAAAGATATAGAGATATAGTAAGCACAAAAAAGCAGATATATATATATATGAGTATACAAAAAGAATATCAATAGTGATACCAATTGAAAGGATCCAATGATACCAATTGAAAACATGATAAAATCTAGTGTATATAACTCTATTTCCCACCACCCATTTCATGCACATGTTTAAAAGATTTTCAATAATAAGCATACAAGGCATGGTCGCCCAACCAACCGCCCTTAAATGGGTAGGGTTTTCAAAATAAGTTCGAAATATAGTATGCTTGAAAACTCTACAAATGAGAAAACAAACTAGTTTAATGAAAAAACTTGTAAACTAGTACGAAATCCTTCAAGTAAGGAATAAACAAGAATATATTCCATAAAAATCATGTAAATCACATGATCACCAAACTCAAAAATCTATGAAGCATATATCATACTCAAAAAACAAAATCATGAGAAAAAATCATCAAGTAATATGAGGTACAAGTTTTGTGAAAGACAAGTCATGGAATAGGCAATCAAGTTCAAATACAAATTCCTTAAAAACATCAAAAATAGAATTCCTACAAGGTATATGTATGTCATGTACAAACTACCATATATATACATATCCAAATATAAACGAGTCCACAAAAGTATATGCATGAAGGCAAGTGGCTCAAGGAATGTATATGTATAGCTAATAGTTTGGACAAAATAGACATATACATGAAGTTAAACATTCATATGAAAACATGTACAAAAAAATGGAGAATACAAGTCAAATGCATGAATCATCAAAACTAGACTATACTAGTACATCTAATAAGTCCAAATGAGCATTAAAGCACAAATATATAAAAGTCTATTTATGGCTCACTAGTTTTACAAGTATATCCTAGTTTAATGAAAACTAACATCCAAATAAGTAATCAAAACTTGAAGCATAGAAATCAAAACAAAACTCATAAACATAATATGATCATTATGGAAAATGCCCATGGTTAGAGCTATGATATACATGATAGCTAAACCAAATATGAGAACACAAAGGTATAAATCCATATCAAACATGGGTGTCTCAAATACTAATCATGCATGTCATAGGACTAATAATCATGGCATTTATCATATTAATCATGAAACAACAAAGCATGCTAAAAGTGAACATGCTCCTAGCATGTAAACATAAATGAGGAGTAAGGAATAGTTACCAAAACCTAGAAGGCAACTCTCCATGTCTCCAAAACAAGGTGGTCCTCCCACCAAACTCCCCTTGAAAGTGATGCATCCAAATAGTCCTCTTTTAAGCTCGGAACGCATCCACCTCAAGGCACCATTACTCTCACGTCTTTGCGAGAGCCCACACCTACATCAAATACAATAGGGGTGGTCTTTGGTACCACAACTTTTTTGGGTCCATGGGGGTTAGCTCCTTTCCTAACCCAACAAATTTAGTTGCTAAATTTACATCATGTATCTATCATAGCAAAATTTAGCAAGGTGGCCCTTACGTCCACAATGTGTACATGTGTACACATGAGCATACATAGTGTGATGAGTGTGAACGTGAGGAGCATGTGTATGCCGTGATTTGTGTGCATGCATAGATGGAATTTGTTTCTTACGAAACATGGATTCCAAACGTGTATGGTTCATGCACATGGCTCAAAGTGGAGCCCAACACATCCACACTCTTCTTTAACAAACAAATATCATTATCAATCCTAGAAGAAGAGGTGTATGCGATAGGTAAGCTAGGTGAAGCTACACTAGTATGGCAAACATGTGAATCAATATTATTTTCAAACATTTATTCTTTAGAAAATGAATCTAGTTCTTTTGAAATAGAATAATCTGGTTTTCAAAGAATCATTTTCTTTTAAAACAAAGAAAGTTTAGAAGATAGATCCTCATTTTTCTTCAAAACTAAATCACAATCATTTCTATTTTTCAAAATCTTGTTTTCATTAAGTGCAAGTTCAAGTTTAGATTTCAATGAATCCCTTTCATTAGAAAACTCCACTTTCTCTTACAAAATCAAATCTAATTTTGAACACAAATCTTTATTTTCTTCTTTTAGTTCAAAATTCTTCTTTTCAAAAGATTATATTCTCTAACAATTTTTCACATACAAGATAGTTCTTCATTCAAAGCATTTGGATCAATATGATCATTACTTGAAGAACTAGCATCATCATCATCTAATTGAGATTCTGAATATACCTCAAGGGAGTCATTCTCTTGGACCATGTAGCATGCATCGTCGGATTCTCCACTAGATCATCCTCCGTTTGGATTGGCAATTGAAGCTTGGAGGTGGTCAACGTGTTCCACACAGCAAAGGCGGAATCACATTAGAAACTAAGCACAAATATCTTTGTTAAGCGTGCTTCTAAGTGCCTCAAGGGCTTGTGCATTGGCCTCTATATGCTTGCTATCACCAAGATTGATTTCTGGGTAGCGGCAAGGAAAACATGCAAGCCTAGGGTTTTCAAGTACATGGACATCCTAAATTTTCACATGTCAATATTGGAGACATCAAACATGGGAGGTGTCAAGAATCCATGAGTGTGTGTAAACAATATACGTGCAAATGCAATGATAGATTAGCAAAACCAAGATCACACTCGTAGGTGGTTAAACTAATATCAGAGGTGTAGGCTCTGATACCAATTGAAGGTACACTAGAGGGGGTGAATAGGTGTATGGCTAATCTAATGAACTAAATGCGAATTAAAAACTTAATTGCAACAACAGTTAATGCAACAATGAGTGTAGACAAATTCCCAGTGAAGGGCTCTGGACTAATTCCTCTTGATTCCTCTGAATAAGAGTTGAGGGCGCTATATGAAGATCGTGGGTAAGCACAAGTGAGGCACACAAACACACAAGCATGTCTATGATATGGCAATATGAATCAATGCACAAAGTAAAGAGAGAGAGAGTTAGAGATAATGGATCAATCGCAAACACAAGTAATTTGTTTCGAGGTTCGAGCCATTGCTCTACGTCCTGCTTTCATACAGAAGGATTTTCACTATCTCTGTCCACACGGGACTCCCACACAGGGAACCTCCCTAAGAATTTAGGGTAAATAAAACCGGGAGTACACAACTCCTCTCTTAACCGAATACAACCTCTCACTAGAGGCAATGCACACAATCACAACCTCACACAAGAGGGGTAGGCACTTAGCCAACAGACCAATCGCCTCACACTTGACAGATTCCAACACAAACTCCACCTCTCACAAGAGGGAGTTAAATACAATCTCAACCTCTCACTAGAGGGAGCCAACCACCACTCCAAATCAACCTTACACAAGAGGGATAACACAAAGTATGAGGGTTTACAACTAGGTGGTTCCAACAACCACAAACTAATTTCTTTTTCATAAAAACAAAGATCTATAGAGAGGATAGAATGATAAGCTCAAGTGTGGAAAACAAAGTATTTTTAACAAAGA